>JXSR01S023468.1:0-12799 GCA_000969725.1 Ophiothrix spiculata | reverse complement strand
CATGAGGTCAAATTGCACATGCATAGGCATTCAATATTTGTTTTATATCATGATATCACCAGGTTTGTTTCATGCCATGCAATTGAAAATAATTTTTGCACGGCTCAAATCACTGCAATCATGATATAATTAAAGTTGATGTTCTTATTATTCCTCGCCTCAAATTCCTTAATTCCCCAGTGCTATAAAGTCATACCTACATTGTTGTTGACAGGTAGCATTCTTTGGTAATTTAGAATAAATTTGAAATTAATGATAAAAATAACCAAGCATGGCTTTTATTTTTGTAGTCCCCACATGAACTGAAACCCAGCAAAGATATAGAAAAAGGCGACGATGATTCCGACTCCTCAAAGCAAGGTGCAGCAAGAAAGTCGCTCTGGAGCAAATTCAACTTTGTACAGAACATCAAGCATAGCCAAGGAACCGAACAGGGGATGTATCTGCAGGATTTGGCATCCGAAGAAGTGGATCCAGAGGTGTACGCCTTGTATTTCCCAGAAAGGTACGGTATCAGTTGGTAAGCTTAACTGCCAATCCAACTCATTACAATTTGAAAAGAGAGATGGGTTAAGAATACTTGGGCCTGAAAAAAATTGTTTGATTGGCGTAACATTACATTGAAAAAAAATAAGGTAGGTATAGTTCGGATTTTTTTTTTTAGTCTATGTTTTACATACAAGAACACAAAATATACGACACATATACAAAAACACCTTCACTTTTTCTGTAACACATCTTTTGTCATTTTGAATGTCCTGCAAGCCATATCTCGGGCCCCCATGAATCGATTCCCATCAAATTTGTGATTTGGAGGTTTTTTACCATGTACAAAAAAGTAAAAATATTTAGGGTCGGCGGTAAAAATAGGGTCGGTCGGATTACGCCAATCAAGCAAATTTTTTTAGGCCCTAGTGAAAGAATGTGTCAAGAAATACTTAAAAATGTTTAGTAGCATAGTCATATGTTCAAATGTTGTCCCAAAAGTTATCTCTGATAAGAAATGTGTGATGTTACGTATTGTGAAATGTAGTTTACTGCTGTTATCGATTGTCAGAAGTATTGATTGTCAGAAGTATTGGTTATCGATCCACATGTCGATACATAAATGTTAGTATCGATACTAAACGACATCCGACGTGCACTTTCAATGCATGCAAAGCTTTCTCCGCGACGATCAAGACACATTTTCAAAGCTTGATTCAATAAAAAGTATGTTTCAAATGAGGTGACTCGATCATTTCCCTATGTCTTTCAACAATAAAGACATGATCAAATTGTGAATTTGTCGATGTTTATAACATACGGTACCAATTTTTATTTTTGTTCTACTAATGATACATGTAGTTTTCCCTGTTAAGCAGTGGTTACTGGTAACTCAAGCCCGTATATCAAAGTGTGTGATTATCGAAAATGTTGTTGACATGTCGGATGTTTGCCTCTCGACATATCGATACTCAAAAAGCCTATCGATAACAGCACTAGTGAAAATGCTGTATGGCATGTGCTTGCTGTGTACAGAATTCTGGCTCTGCAGGTTAGATATCCTTTGATATCCTGATATGTGGAAATTCTAGCCACTACTTGCTGAAGGCTGTAGGCCTTTATATAATGCTATATATAGAATCATGCATTATGGTTGTGCTTGGGGAAATTTCATCAGCAGCATGCTGGCACTGTGATTACGCTTTACCAGAAAAAGAAGCAAAACAAATTAATTACAATGTCTGTAAAACTCTGGAAATGAAATCAATGTATTGTATGACCTTCAAAAGGTAAAATGTTGTCAACAAATATTAACATTTCTCATTAAAAAAAAGAAACAAATTAATAGTTTTAATAAAATAGATTAATGATGCCATTAGACTAGAAATGTCAAAACCCTTTTCTGGTTATTTATCTAAAGACCCATCTTTTGAATTTTGTATAATAAATAATAAGAGAATGCGAAATTAATTAAATATTTCATAACATTGTTTTGAATTATAGCTAATTTTGTTGGAGGATAGCTTAACTTATGGCTGTCTACTGTACCATTGAATTGTTTTGTTTAATCCAATTTGTCACACAAGTTTTGGTACTAAAATGTGAATATCATTTCTGACTTTTTGATCATATACCCATGTAGTTTGTATATAATTTGAATGTACAGAGAAAGAAACTGAAATGCCTAAACACTCTTGAAGCAGAATTTTTTAGAATTATGCCCTAAAGAAGTGAATTACTTTTAACTGAAAACATCACTTTGTTTATATTAATGTTTTGCCCTAAAGTCTGAAGTCCTCTGCGTTAACCTGGGTATGATACAGAAAATGCAAACAGAGCCAAAAAAATGTCCACTTTCTGGCAGAATTAACAAAAACATTATATTGAGTTGAGTGAATCATTTTATTGTTGTTTGAAAACAAACTTTTCTTAGAAACTTTAACTTTTATTAGATAGGTTTGTGATTTCAAGTAGGCGTACTGAGGATCTACTTCTGAAATTATCGTAAAATTTCAGCTTTTGGAGGAAAAATAACAAAACAGAAAATTCCAAAAAAATGTACCGCGGTAAAGCACTGATTTTGAAGTTTAGAAAGCAGAAATTCTGTACCATACCCTAAATGTGGTTCTTATTTTGTTTACATCAGTTCAATGCATGTACATGTACCATCAATTTGTATTGTACCATCTTTGATCAGAATATCTCTTAAATATTTATTTACACTATTATTTTTGATGTTTAATGTTTTTTATTTATTATGTTTGTTTTTGGCAAAATTTGACTTGAATTTGAACCAAAATCTGTGTCTTCTTTTCCCATCAGTTCCATGCAAGGTATACCATCCAATCGCATACGTACTATCCGTGATGTCAAAGACGAGGACAAGTCATCTGATCTTGGGTCGTCTCTTCCACAGTCACCAAACACAGTATGCAGTGTGTCACCAGGCACTGTACAGATTGACCATGATGCAGCGTAAGAGATGGTTTAATGATTATTTTATTCTGTCGGACGCACTGATGTCACAGAATAGAATGCTGTCCTCTGATTGGTCAATTGAGGCTGTTCCATGTTACTCCCTGGCGTGAAACATTGCATTGGAGGTCAATGAAAAAGTCTACAAAATTCACATTTTCAGCTAAATTAATTTTTGTATCAACCCCTTTCTTTGATATATTGTTCAAAAATGTGTCCTTCAACTTTATTGTAAGAAACATTTAAAGAATCAGAGCGGAAACATAAAATATTTTGGAAATATTGGTTTACTCCATAGACATCGCACAGTAAGTTTCACGCCAGTAACAAGGACTGAGTACGCCAAATTCAACAACTGCGTCCGACAGAATAGATTTATTCTAACCATTAGTTACTTTAATATATTTTTGATATTAGTGGTTGCCATCTGAGATTAATTATGGTATAGAATTTAAGGCTGCGATCACATAGAACTATACGATATATGATATTCACTATACACTCCCGGGGAAGGTACTCATATTTAAAATTGACAGATATTTATCCCTGTCACTAAGAATATGAGTGCCTCCCCTATTCGCGCATAGGGAAAATCATATACCATATACTTGTATGTTAGCCTATTGTATGTTATCACAGCCTAATATCAAGAGGATAGACAAAGTGACAAATGCTTCACCTGTAATTTGAACCAGACTTCACCAAGTAGAAAAAGCTAAGTCTTGTCACCTAAGATTCTTAGGCCATGTGCTCCTGATGCCTGAAGAAGAACCATGCAAAGAGTATGCATTGAACATTCCATCAAATGGGAGAAAGAAACAAGAAAGGCAGTGAAACACTTTTATTGAAATCGCAACACTGTTAAGTGATACAGAGTACATGCTGAACTTAAATAAATATTGGAAATGGTTCAGGACTTATGTAGCTGGAGAAAACTTGTAGACGCCTACTAGCTTTGCAGTCAACTGGTGATGATAGTAATGATGATGATGATGACGACAACAGTGATGGCGAGTTCCTTCCTGGGCTTACAGTTAGCCTGTAAGAAATTTTGACAATTTAACTGTAATTTTTTTCTTTGTACCTTCCCTACCCAGTGAGAACCTGTCCATGTCGTTACGTATGTCTTTGTGTGGCGGTCTTAAAGATGATGAAGATACAGTTCCCCATGGTAAGTCACCTTGCACTAAATTCATTTAGCATTTAATAGAAATTATGGGGCTCTCCACATGGAGCATCAAATCCAGATGCATTTAGATCCATGTACATTATCAATGTACAGATTGTGTTCACACTGTTGCGCGTCAATCTGACTTTACTGGACCTTCGCAAGCGGTGCGTATAATCAAGTTGGAATGTGTGTGTGAGTGGAAATAATGCAAATGCGTGTATTACACATGCAGCCACTGACACTTGTGTGATCATTTGCTGAAATGCAATGTTTCATATGAATGGACCAAATTTGTACACATGATTGTACATCATTTATACATTGTTAAATTATAAATGACAAACTTGTGTCTATAGTTTATGAGGTATTTGTGGCCTCTTCATTAAGTGTTGTTTGAATCCTTCCTAGTCAAATGATCAGTTACAGAAGAACGTCATAGATGACAGGGCGATCATATCCTCTAGAGTGCGGATTGCTAGGTGACAAAGGTCTTTTTAACAATCACATTATGATGCAATTTTGAATTTGAAATGGTATATTATTTTATAGTAAAATTATGCAAATCAAGTTTATTTATATAAATTTCTTATTCACAGATTTGTTCACCAAGCATGAAATTTCATACGAAGAATTTTGCAAGAACCCCAGTATCCTGGCCAATCCAAACTTAGTATTACGGATTGGTGACAAGTATTACAACTGGCAGATTGCTGGGCCTATTGTCATGTCCATGGTGGTATTCCAAAGACCCCTCCCAGAGGTACGTAGACAGTTATTCCTTATATCCAAAAATTTATTTTACTCTTTTAAGTTGGCATGTACAAGAGTTAGCTTTTATACAAGTTGATTACTCATAGGAAGGAGCGGACATCCGGGCATCTTGTTTATATCCGGGATCTTTGTCCGATTTAGATTGGTGAAAACAAATGCCAACATCCCATTCAACTCTATGGAGAAAATGCTGGCTCTCAGGAAATTTTAATTGATCTAGCAAAATTTCAAAATATTTCGATACCAAAATCATCTTGGATAAGTGGTATTCAAACCACAACAAAATGACAAGCAGATCATCATTTTACATATTTCCTCCTCACTCAGTAAGAAAGAAATCAGGGGATGCCTGGCTGAAGTATTGATTGTTTTCACTGTGCACAAAGTCCAACGCGAGTTATTTTTTAAGGTCATTGTGCTGCGTATGACGTAGGTCCGCTTTTGCTGAAAAGTAAGGAGTTGTTTATAAGGCATAAGACTCCATTTTGGAGCTTACTTGGTCCACAATGGTCAGCAAACACATGTTAGTGTGCCACGACCATGTGAGTTTACAAATCAGGGAGGCATAGCGCACTGTAAATCCACTATATTTATTATTTTTTCTTCAGTACCAAGTGAAGGCAATCTAATAAGAATCAGTCTAACAATGTTTTTTTTGCCTTCTAGGCAAACAAATAAATGCCTGTAATGTAATGTAATGTAATGTAATGTAATATAATGTAATGCAGAATAGCACCAGCTATGAAATAAAGAATACAAATAAATTAGTGAGCAATTAAGAGGGGAACTTTTGAATAAAAGTGGCAATTTCAACATTTAAAAATGTCTCAAATTAAAAAGTGACATGAAAATAGGAAAATGTTTTGATGTGAGTGGGCAGTTCAGGACAATCAAACAATAATTTTTAGGGTGTATCTTAACAATATTTCTGATATATCAACTCTTCTTTACAGATGGTAGTGAGTGGCTTAGTGAAAGAACACATGCCTAAGAGCAAGCGTAGCCTAACATCGTGGTTTTGGGGTGGCTCTTCATCCAGACAGAATACTCCCAAGAAGGAATCTGGTGCCATGTCTGATAGTGGTGTGAGACAGGGGGAAAAAGGAGACGAACGGTAGGAAGTGTTCCATTTTTCCCAATCTTAACGAATCAAAAGCAATTAAGTTTTGACATTCATAACCTGAAGAGAAGCATTTTCAGTTGATATTATATTTTTGCCAGGAAAAATTGTTTGAGAGAAGGCAATGTTACAAGCTTTGAAAAGCTGTAGTGACCACCTGTAAAGGTGCTGAACCTTCTTAGCCTACAGTTAAACCATCACAGCCGGAATAAGCTCTGCAATGAGTTCCACAAGACGAGTATCAGTTACTTTCTTTTCCAAGGAATTTTAAAACACACTTAACGGCCCAACCGGGACTCGATTTAGTACCTTCAACATTGTACCCTGGGCATTTGTGACAGACCAAGGGGTAACAGACTACTTACTCTAACTCTTGACTCATAATTTATGATCCTGAGTTTGAACAACTCACCTTATCTCCTTATACAGGAGCTTACTGTTGAATCAACAGTTGATGTTCAAATTGGCGTGTCACGCACTGCACTGCGTTTACAGAAGTGCATTTAGGCAGCACACATAAGTCAATCGCACTGTCCATCGCACGTTAGGGACTTCAACTACATGCAAAGCCTTGTGCTAGGGAACAATTGAAAATGGCAAAGCAACAAACAAGCTCTTTGCTTTAGATTCTGCTAAATATTTTTATGAAGATGTGTTAAAGTGCAAACATTTAGGATTTAATTCATAAGTTTTCAGGAAGATTTTTGTTGTTGAAAGGCATTCAATCATGCTAAAGAGTTGTTAATCGCAAATTAACAATGATGCATCCGATCAGTCGGCATGTTTCTATCATTCTCTGGTGGCTAAAGCCACCCTCACGATAAAAATATGTGGACGCATGGATACATCGTTGTTTATTTGTGATGAACAACTCTGTAGCGTGTTTGAATACCTAATTCAATCCTTGACACTGATGGTGACCTTGGGTCCTGCTACATACGTAAAGGGTTGTTTGAAATGTAACATATTAACTCAATTGTCTTTTCAATATCCTTTACATTATTATAAATTGTTATTTTGATTGCAGAAGAGAAGAAGTTTCCTATTGGAGTGATGATCTTATGGAAATGACGAGAGAGAGAATCGACCCCCTTGATAGATCGGGAGCAGGGACACCTGAAACTAAAGAAATCTACAAAAAATCTATACGATTGTCACATGAACAATTGGTAAGTGGTTTTGTAGATCTTCAGATCTGTGTTTAATAATGCTATATTGATTTGGTGAGGGGATTAACGAATTTGTAATGAACTTTACTTCCTAGACTTTAATTGCATCATGCATGACCTGACCATACTTAATGGTTGCAAACCTTTGTACTTGTATTTGTGTACTACATTAGCTTCCTGAAACTTGGGGAGTGATTCATTCATGGTATGGATTAACTCAGTGGACCAACTTCACAGTTGCTACTAGCTACATTCAAAGGCGTTAATCAAGGCAAATTTATTACAAATCCGCTTAATAACCGGATGTGTTTCAGTGAGATTTTAAAGGGGGTTAGACAAGTTCAATGTCATCACCAAAACCTTTTTCTAAACATTTTGAGATTTTTTAATCATTTGAAGTGTTAACAGTAATAATGACAGCAATCAATCCACATATATCAAAATATTTAGAATTTCTTTCAGTATTAATTTTCATTGAAGACAACAACAAATACTGCTGTTTAGAATTAAAAGCTTTTATTTTTTAAGGTTAGATGTAGAAACACACTGAATGTTTTCAAGTCAATAGATACAAATGTTGTTTATAAATAAACGTTCTCCATAGAAACAACTCAACTTGAAGGAGGGAGCCAATGAAATCACCTACTCCGTGACAACTCGCTATCAAGGCACAGCGTTATGCGAATCAACCATCTACTACTGGAAACATGACAGTAAAATCATTGTATCTGATATTGATGGAACAATCACTAAGTAGGTTATATCTAAATCGAAAATGCTTTTATCTAAAGCTTATATGTGACTGTTCATTTCAAACGAGCCGTAAATACAGCAAACTTCATTTTGCGTTACAGGTGAAAATGTGTGTCAAGGCGTAATTTGCCAAAATTGTTTTTTTTGACAGATTCATAATCCTTTTGCTTATAACTTTAAAACGTCTGCAAAGTTTCATTTCAAGAAAATGATCAAAAATATTAAATATATATGTATATTTTATGGACAATCAACACAAAGTATAGAGCTTACTGATCTTTGAATGCATTTTTCTCAGTTATACATTTTACTCCCTAACAACCTTTGCCAGACCATAACTTGACTTCTGAAAACCGAGTGAAGTTCCTAAGGTGTCATTTTAATCCTTATAGCATGGTCTTTGCAAATATTACAGGAGGCTGCATTTACAGCTGGTTTGGGATGGACAGCCACAAATGTGGTCATATTATCCTGCACTGTTTTGATACTGACTTTATGCTTGATAGGAGTGGCATTTAGGGGATGATGCCTTTGTATTTTGTTGAAAGAAACTGAAAATTTGAAAATATAAAAAGTTTGGTGAAATTCAAAGTTGTTGATCTTAAGTAAAATTATTTATAACTATCATTAAGTAAATCAAGTCTCTTGCAACTCTTGTCAGTCCAATTGGAAATTAATTACACTTGAGCCTGATGCCAATGCACCAAGCATGTGTAGGATCTATGGAAGTTTGGGATTCAATACACAGCATCCTGTATATCAACCCAAACCGTGTAGAAAAAAGCTGAACTTTCATCGTGTTTATATGTTATTTGTTACCGCAACCTGTTTGCATTTTGAGTGTGAATTCAATTGTGGTGTCGCTTTCTGTAAATTAATATGTACTTGATATAACAAAAACAAAACAGAATTAAGTATTATGCTAATGTTTGAGTGGCAAAGTCTTAAATAAGAATGTCATTTGAAGTAAACATTGGTTTATTGTGGTATGTGGCCTATGGCAAATACATACCTGGTCTAGATATGTCCAATTCCCATATGCGATGGCTCACCCCGAAACGGGGCAGTTTTGACAGAACGTTTTTTTAAGAAACTAGTGAAAATAAGCAGCAAAAAATAAAGAAAATAATAAGAATATCCAGCAGATTTTCTGTTGTAAAATTTTGATTGACCTGACCAATTTCAACAAGTAAGGCGTCATTTTAATTGGTTTCCTGATATCAGCATGATCAGTTCCTGTATGACATCCCTGTTCCATCTAACAACTAATTTGCCATAATATACAAAAATTGCATTTCTATTTTTCTCCACCAGGTCGGATGTCATGGGTCAGATTCTTCCCGTCCTAGGTAAAGACTGGACGCACCCAGGTGTTGCTGACCTCTACAACTCCCTGAAGGATAATGGATACAATTTCCTCTACTTATCATCCCGTGCTATTGGCCAGGCACGACACACCAAGTTTTATCTCAAGAGCGTGATTCAAGACAAAGTGTCGTTACCGGATGGTCCGTTATTGTTGAATCCGAGTTCTTTGATCAGAGCATTCCATAGGTAAGATAAGCATTTTTGTGGAGGACTTATCTCACTCTCAAGCTGATAAATAAAACCTTGGCCAATGTAAACAAAAATGCAGGGTACTGGTGGCATTTCACATACAATAGGTCCCTGTAATCTTAATTTTTGTTTCAATTGTCCTAGGACTTGTGGCACATACTTAAGAAATTCCAAGGATTATCTAAGAGTGTTCTTCAAGATAGGGTCATTGTCCTGTGACTCATTGTTGCCGAACCCAGGTTCTTTGATTGGAACTCAGCATGTGTGGCTGTGCAATGAATCGAATGGGGACTCACCATCTGATTGGAGCTTCATTAAGACAGCCAATCTGTTTTTAGTTCAGACTCCTGCTGATGATCATAATAGGCCACTCAAAAAATTATTGGACAGTGTAAACAGAAATCCAGAGGACAGTGACCCATTGTTTGTAAGTGCAACCCCTACCATGGATGTTTGTTTAAATTGCCCAATTATATTTTTTCCCCTATAATAATTGATTTCATAATTTTGTTTTCAGTTCACTTAGAGTGTGGTGGGCGCATGTGGATGCCACCCCTTCCTTTACTGATGAGATTGTTTTAGATAAAATGAAAGATATTCCATCCAATAGACAATTTCAAAATCGGAAATCTTTGGAACGTCGATCACATGACCATTTTATTAACCAATCACGTACGAGCTCATTAGCATTTTTTTGTAAACAAAACTTTCCGAAATGTCTCTCGCATTTGCAGTGCAATAAAAGTGAAAAATAATTATATTCAGACCCATACATGGTTAGAGGCACTAATTCTGAACAACTTTTGGCTGGGGGTACCATAAGCTCACTGACAGAAAGAGTGAAATTTCTATTTGAAATCGTCTGATTAAGCTTACAATTACCCCTCAACTCAGAGCGCATCACACTAAAAGTGACTCGTTAGTGCTAACTCTAATTACAAGTTTGATTTCATATGCAACCAGTTAACGAGAATGCGAACTTTACATCCTGGTTACTGTGTTAAAGAGTCACTTTTTCTGTCGGCAATCGCCGGAAAGTGTAAAATCAGCTTCGGAAATTCTCGAAAAGTTGTGTTTTGAAAAGATATATTAATAACTTGTTTGATATGAATCTTTTTGTGTGCACTCTATCTTCAGATTCACGTAGTTACCCAGTATAATCACCTTTTTGATACCATTTCTTGTATGTGACTATATCTTTTGTATCCCATTTTTGTTTACAGTGAGGTGATTATTAGGAAACCAGAGGAGTTCAAAATCAAATGTCTTCAAGATATCAAATCATTGTTCCCATCAAAAGATGGGGAAGGCAACGACATCAACCCATTCTATGCCGGATTTGGAAATAGGATCAATGTAAGTTGATGACCACATGTACTAAATATAAACCTTTACGGTGAGGGGATAATAATTATAAGGTGGTGGCCTGCTAACTGTCAACATTGTTTTGTTGAGCAAGGACCCTGGGTTCAAATCCAGGTGAATGCAGGTGTTTTTCACTATTCATTTTCTGATTAGAAAGACTAGAGACAGAAAAACCCTTCTGGTCAGTTAGGGTGAGATGGTGGATTGAGTCTCTTGTGTTTTGTCATGTGTAGCTGTTGTAAGTGAACTATGATATTGCCATGTTGTTGTGCTGCAATAGTAGTATGAACTCAGTCACTGATGCACATTGTCTCAAAGTAGATTTAATAATGTGTATGTTTCATGTTATAACACCAAAATTTGAAAATATGCAGTTTATGAAACATGATGATTCTTGTACAGCAAGTTGAATATAAGGTAAAACTTTTTTCCCAAACAAACAATGGTATGCAAGCCTTGTCGTAACAACACAATTAGCTAATTTTTGTCTCTTTTTTCATTGCAGGACACATGGGCATACCGTGCAGTTGACATACCAGTTTCCAGAATTTTCACCATTAATCCACAAGGGAAAATCACGCATGATCTTATTTGTACATTCCAATCTTCGTAAGTTTAGTTTTTCAATATTTTTCCCCCTAGGCTAGGGATTCTAAACTAGCAGCGCACATGCCAAATTTGGCGCTTTGACTGTTGCAGATTGGCGCTTTTATTCTCTCAAACACAAGATTCTCAGTCACAAAGTTTAGTAGAGTAGACTGCTGTTCATAAGAAACTGTAGGCAGGTTATAGCCTGCTCAGAGATTGAAAGCATCAAGAAATAAACTGAAAAATAGATGCCTATGTCGCTCTAGCCTACAATGTTCTAATTTATGTGGTGCATTGTAAGAACTATATAGTTGAGAACCCCTGCTCTAGGCTATTTAATGAGATGTGCAATACCGTTAAATTCTTGCTCAATTATGTCTGTCATACAGATGAGAACTGTCAATACTAGTGCGATCACATGCTTTCTTTGTGGGTTTAAATATAGACATAGTATAAAGCACCTGTTATCGAGTTGTGAAAGCTGGTCTCTGTAGGACCTGTATTTGATTCTCAGTCACAAAGTTTAGTAGAGTAGACTGCTGTTTATAACAAACTGTAGGCAGGTTATAGCCTGCTCAGAGATTGAAAGGATCTATTGTAATCTCTTGCTAGCATTGAACTAAATCACATGCATGAATTCATATGCTTATATTAACCAAAAAAGAACAGACTGTTCCAAGAATACGAGTGTCCAAGATAGGTAACAACACCCCAGTGTTATGCCTTCTCTTGGCATCCATGTTACTCAGTACAGTCGATGCTGCTTAATCGGGATCCTCTTAAAAGGGATTTTTGGTTAATTGGCGTATTAAGCCAGGAAACCGTTTCTTTTATGTACAAAATTGACCTGTTAATCGGGACATTCCTCCTGATAAACAGGATAATTTTTGCCTCCAATGTCAATCTGTGCTTATAACACCTTCCACCTTAGATGTGTATGAATCTGAAAAATTTAGTCAGAGTTACAGTTGATACCACTTTCAACCTATTGATTCTATTCTATGTTGTTTTTATACATTCAAATTGTGTATCAGGATTTCCTTCAAAGTTGCCAATCTTTAATAGTATATAACAGATCAATTTTAATCTCTATTTGTATCTCTTCACCTTTCTACAGCTATCCCAAGATGAAAGACTTGGTAGACCATGTCTTCCCGTCACGGCACCGAGAACGCACAGCATTCGAAGCACCGTATGAGTACAGTTCTTTCACATTCTGGAGAACGCCGTTACCAACGATTGAAGTGGACGATCCATTATTGGCTAAGCAGGATGTGAAGAAGGAGAAAGAGACCAAGTGAGGTATTGACTGAAATCATTCCAGGGAAAGTGATCAGCTTTCAA
>JXSR01S023460.1:9037-19637 GCA_000969725.1 Ophiothrix spiculata | reverse complement strand
GTTTTGAAATTCAAATGGTACAGCATTCTAATTAGTGCCAGGTTAACATTTTGTAGTAATATTCCAATATTATCAAGAGTATTTTATACATAATACCTGCATCTGCAGGATATTTTACTCTTTTATGTTTATCCATTTTCTAAACCATATCCTTCATAAAATAATAGCAATAATAATGATGGAGCTTGAAAGTGAAAAGAAAAATGAACACAGCGCTTTTATGAATAAGGTTTGAAAACAAGTATGCACAAAAATCTTGCAACTACTTTGCAAATAAAATATCAAATGATTCAAAGAAGAGATGAGCCAACAGCTATGTCAACCCCCATTCCTGTCTTTATAAATAACATCACTATTAATTTTTAAATATGTGATGGCTCACCCCGAAAAGGGGGACTTTGCAGATGATATCGATTTTGATTTTATCATTCATCTGTTGCACCATTTTCTAAGCTTTAAAATGACACCTTACTTGTTGAAATATTGATCAAGGCGATCAAATTTTACAACAGAAAATCTGCTGGAAATTCTTATTATTTTCTTTATTTTTTGCTGCTTATTTTCACCTGTTTCTTGAAAAGTGTTCAGTCGCAAAGTCCCCCTTTTTGGGGTGAGTCATCACATATGAAGACTTGAATACATGCAAACAGTCTTAAACCCAACTTTCCTGATATTTATGAAAGGCATTTTTGACAGCTAATATGCTTTGCTAAGATTGTCGAAGTGCGGGAGTGCAAGTACAAATTATGTAAGACTTTTCAATATATATTGAGTATTTTAGACTAGTGAATTACTTTGGTTAAGATTTTAGTAAATATGCTTTTGAGATTTTTTGAGTTAGCTTCAACGATTTGCAGATTTAAAATGGAAGTTTTTTCTTTTTCTTTCTAGTAGGCTACTGAGTTCAGCTGCATGTAGCAACATTAATATTTGTTGACCATACACAGAACGAGTGTTAATTATTATCTTCCTAGAATAATATCTAAAATCTGACTGATGAATCAAAAAAAATTATCCTGGTCAATAAAAAAGTTATTTTGCTTTAGTCTAAAAGTAGCTGAATCCAGCCAGTAGATCCAGCTTCAATTAGCCAAGGAATGTAGGTGGAACCGTTTAAAAGCCTGAAGCACTTTAGGAAAGCCTGAAAATCAAGTAAAAATGTCAAAAAATAGGCTGAAAATAAATAAGCTGCATAAATTTAAAGCACACAATGTTTGAAGCCACATTGAGCTTCATAATTTCTTCCACACTCACACACATACTTGCTTTGCAAGCACATGCAGTAAGTCTTCATTATCATCTTCCTAGATATAATATTCCAAATCTCTGGTCAGAGATTTAAAAAAATCATCTGGCCAATAAATAGTTATATTAAATTTGTTAGTCAGTCAATCGCTGGAATAAACTATTTTTTCAGACCAAAATTCACAGAAAATGAGTTATCATCATTTTTATCAGGTTTTTGGACTGAATGATACATATTCGCAGCGGGTTGAATAGCAATGATGCTGCTGCATGAAGCTATGTCTACCATCACTGACAATTGAATATAGGACTACTTAAATGACCCAAGTCCATGCTTCCCTACTGAGGCCAGAGAATGAATAATTCTCTTAGCATGATAATAGAAAGAGAATTGTTATCTCATAGTAGTTGAAGTGGGCAATTGAATAAGCTGTGTGTGTTGGGTGTTAATGAGGTTTCATTGTTGTGAGGTGATGCGTTTAGGACGCTAGTGTGGATGTTTCATTCGCGGTCACCACACCATACAGTAGTCATCTAATCTTGCATTTGTTGTTTTTCTTACTATGTTTACTGACAAGTTCATTACTAAGGTCATTATCAATCTATCCATGTATGCTAGCAAGTATAATGAGTTTTACACTTTAGTATCCATATTTCTATAAGATTTTTTTCATTCTCATCATTTGATTATTCTCAACTTCAGACCTTGGAGCTTTGTTCGCAAGCTGTTTTGCTCGATCGCCACTGTAGTGGGGTCAGATAGGAATTTCCAGAGTGTTTTCCGCTTAAGGTTTTCTCTCTGTTTTTCGCTTATCTCAAGGTCATTGAAATTTGTCGGCTGATTGTAAAAATTCTTTTCGGCTTATATCATGTTTAACATGTCACATTTAAAGAATATTTATTGTCTCATTTTCAAAATGATTAGTTTCTCGATTTGTTGTTATATATATTTTCGTATAATATATGTTAGCTTATCCGAAGTATTTGGACCGGGTTTGGACATGATGTCCGATGGAGAATTTTAGTCCACGAGAGACAAATGAGATCATGAGTGAATGATAATCAAATTTCCTTTTCTATAGCTTGAGCTGGTTGAAACCATGAAATATCTTAAGCTGTTTTCCATGATTGTATAATTGTCCAATTTGTTTGGCAGAAATATTTTCTGAAAATATCACTGTTAATGCTCGCCATACATGATTAAAAATATTGTGCTTGTTTTGAAATTCAAATGGTACAGCATTCTAATTAGTGCCAGGTTAACATTTTGTAGTAATATTCCAATATTATCAAGAGTATTTTATACATAATATTAAATGTAAATTTAAGTATAGTAATCCATATTGTATTTTGGGGTGATGTGCTTGGTTCATCGTATTGTGATTTAGGTGTATGTTTTTGTGATGTTATTCAATGTGGTTTACGGGCTTTAATGAGATAGTACATGTATATTGTCCTATAATGATGAATATTCAATTGTCATTCGAAAATCAATACTGGGCATTTTGCACGGGTAAGGCAGCATGGACTTGGGTCAGTGTTGCTTTTCTATATTCAATTTTCCTAAGCAGACTTAATCCCCACTCAATCCATGCCTCCACACCTCACTGCTATTGATTTACAGCAGAGTGTCACACCTTCTACCTCAAATCAATTAAGAGTCACAGAAATGTGAGAAAATCTAGTGTTTGTGCCTCTTTACTTTCTATGCATAAAAATAAAAGAACAGAGAATTAAAAAAAAGTAAAACAGTCGGGCGTCAGAATACAGTCAGGCGGACGAGGACAATAAAAAAATATGGCCTTATGGGGATGATACAGTTCTCCATGTTAAAAATTATCCCACACTTACACACTAATGCATTTTTGGATTAGAACGGAAATAATAATAATGATAATAATGGCATTTTTATAGTGCCTTTTACCGAACATACTAAGCGCTCATGAAATTCAAAAATAAAAAAAAATTACATTATACAGAATACTTTTTTATTTACAAATGCATAATTTATTATATGTGTGGTGCTCTGGCGTAATGAGCGGAAAGTCACGATTTTCAAAATTGAGTTTATGTCGTATTTTAATTCTCTATCATCTCAGCTTTCAAATGATATATAATATGTTACACTTTCTTTCTACAATTTTCATTTAGAGATCGATATACAAGACAGTCCGCTTAAAATCTGACACTAAAAAATTGTCGCAAATCGATTCTAAAGTTACTGATTACTATAGTGTATTATAGCAAAACGCGATCAATTACCCATGAATAATTGCACTTCCCGGCATAATTGACCTTCAAAACGCGAAGTATAGATTAACACTTATGTACTAATGCGTTTTATGTCAAAAAACGAAATTTGATCTTTTCACCATATTATTTCTTTAACAGCCATTTAATCAAAATCTTCAATCGCGACTTTCCGCTCATTTTGCCAGAGCACCACACATATTATAAAATAGTCATTATTATTAAACAGAAATGTGTGAATTGTTTTTGAATGTACAAATCCTGGAATAGAATATTCTGTATGAACAAAAAGTATAAACCAACCTTAAGTAACTCAATATGACCAGCTACTTCATCCAATTCACTAGGACTCTTGAATTTTTCAAGAGTAATATAGAGATGAAGTACTGCTTCTTAATAAAAGAAAGAAACTAGCATTTTATGAAAAGGACTTTCTTCATTAATTTTTTTGCACTGCAAAATCATGACCTGTGATGTACTAGATGGATACAATTAAATAGAGGGCTCTTATTTAAAGCAGAACTGGTTTACTGGTTTAAAGTTACCTTCATTTAACATCAGAGTAGGCTGTCAAATTTTCTGTGTTTTTAACTTTAAATTCTGTGTTCTTTTCCTTAATAAAAATGTCATGCATGTCATGCATTTTCATGTCAATCACAACCAGAATTCAGCTCACTGAAATATCGCTTATTTTATTATTTTTTTATTTATGGAAAATTCCAGGAAAGGCCGTTTTTGACATGCATATGAATATTCATGAGTTGGGATGTCCTAGTTTAAAAGGCCTGTAAACTCGCCAAAGTAGCATAGAATCTCAAATAAAACTTGCACTTAGAAGCATAAATGTTATGACAACATTTTGAAATTTAAAAAAAATGAAAAATTTTGGAAATATAAGTGTCCCTTTGTCTGATTTTGCAAGTGTTTATTTTCCTTAAGTGAGGTCAAATTAGGTAATTGGGTTTAACCTTAAATCTACGGTTCTGGAATTAATATATTTTAGCCACTTGGTGAAAAGAGCGCGACGACACTTCTTTATCAGATTTACTAAAAAAATTGTGGTAATTTTATGTAAAACATGCCTCGCGTAAGATAATGTAACGCTTGGTCCAAAGCGGTCACGCTGAGGTCAAATAAAACATTAAATTTCTACTCAAAACATCATATAACCCCGGAAGTGATCAATTAAGCAGCACTTGTCTATTATTATGTTATATAGTTAAAACACCCTCATGATTTTAAAAGCTGAAAATTGGCAATTTTGTTTAAAATGTAATAAAATTAAGATTTTTTTATTCCTAACAATCAAACAAAGACATGTTTAATTGAAAAAACTCTAAATATTTTCATCCATATTTTTTATTTGCATTAACCCCCTTGTGATTAAAAGTCTGAACTATCCGACAGGTCACGTCAAGAAAAATATATTGCGACCAACTTTTTAAATATTGATCGCCAGATCGAAAAATTAAATTGCTCATTAAAAGCTCATTTGCATAGGATCTAGGTACTGGCTGATCAGCTGCATAGGCAGCGTGGGCAGTTCAAACAGTGATTGTGACTGGGTTGTAGGGATTTTTTTCATTGTTACATGAATTTCAGTCAAGATTTAAAATGTATGACGGTATGTTTATTTCTTGGTTTGTTTTGCTTTGTGTTGTTTATAGTTAAAGGCAGGTATTCCGATCTGGTGATAATTTCAACATACACTTTTTCCATATTTGAATGAAGGGTCATCACCTACATAAAGCAATTGTACCGTTTCATCTGTATACCTTGAGCCATTTTTATGCTACAGGCAAAATCGTGTATGAGAGTGCCCCATAGAAACCTATAGGATATTATTTTTATTCCTTTTCCTTACTATTTTTTCTGTCGATTGGCTTTGATTTGGATCTCTTCATGGAAAATGAAAAAGAAAGTGAAACATATAAAAATATTAAATTTCATTCAAAAGCCAAGAATATGAAGAATTAAATATGTAATATCTCAGGTTTGGAATTCCTGACTTTTACAATTTTGGTGGGGTACATTCTCATAAATAAAATAATGAAAATCAACACATATAAGAATAATGGAGAGGAACACCACTTTATCTAGATTTTTACAAACTGTTTGCAAAGTCATCACTAAATATGACTTGAATTTCTAATATTATGCAGGTTTCTACAAATTTACCAGATTGATTTTGTAGTCACCAATCACACAAGAACACAAGAAGACTATATCTAGGGAGCAAAACAGGTTTTCCTGCAACGAGAAATTATTTTAATGTGTCCTTTTGAGATAGATGCTATGGACCATAGGTAAATCACTAGGGTGGACATAAAATCAGTCTGTTGCGTGGGACCCTGCAGGAGGGGGGGGGGGATAAAATCATTATAAGGGGCAAATTTGAAAATTGGTCAAATCTTGTTCAAAACCATCTATTCTAACATTTTTTTTTCATCGTAACAACCAGAAAAAGTATACTTCGACCAATCTCCGAAAACATGAAAGGTCATACCAAGGGTCATGAGATGGGCCTATGGGAGTCGAAAATGTCCTATTTTGTTCAAAATGGTCTCAAATTGTTTGTCTTGCAAAATTGTCTGAAGAAATTGGAAAATATTACTTTGTGTAGACAGTTTAGCAAGAAAAATATTTTGAGACCATTTTCAACCAAATCTGACACTTAAATTTTATTAATAGGCCCAACATATGACCCCATGTAATTGAAATCATATTTTTGGATATATCTCAAAAACCCTTCATCAGAGATGGGTCAAAGTATACTTTTTCTGCTTCCTTATGATGAGAGAAACATGTTTGAATAATTCTAAAAAAAAATTGACCAATTTTGAAATTTGCCCTCTGCAATGACTTTTACCCCCCCCCCCACCCCCTCCTGCAGGGTCCCATGCAACAGACCCAATTTTGTGTCCACCCTATACTTTGATCAACACCAAATAGGTGGGCCTCTTCACATCATGAATGGATATAGATAAGTGTGTGCGTAGCTGGACACAGCAAACCTGCAGAAGACGCGCGTTACTTGCGCATCAGTATCTACGACGCGCATGTAACTGGGATTATTATTTACTTGCGGATGAAGAGAAGCCTCATAATTCCTGCCTATTTAGTGTTGATCAAAGTATAGTAATATTCACATTCTTTTTGTCCTAGTATTACAAAGCCGACCAGAATAACAACAAAATCAGCTACTCTGATCGACAATATTTTCATAAATTCAAAATCCCAACAAACGTCAGGTATTGTTATGACAGATATCAGTGATAACCTTCCGATATTTATTACAACCAATCTCAAGATGTACAGAAATAATGAAAATACAGAAATTGAAGTTCGTGAATTATCTGATAAAAACATTGCGTGTTTTAAAAAGGAATTGGGAAATTTTGACTGGACTACAGTGTGTTATTCTGATGATGTCAATGAGTCGTATTCTAAGTTTGTTGTTACATTTAACAAAATCTATGATGAATGTGTTCCTAAGAAAAAGAAGCACATTAATTATAAAAAAGATCAACCCAAATCTCCATGGTTATCATATGCTCTGTTAAAATGTATAAGAAGAAAAAACAGGTTATACAAGAAAAACATCAATAAACCTAATGACAACAATCTTGAAAAATTCAAAAAATACAGGAATAAATTAAACTGTACTCTACGTCTAGCTAAGCAAAACTACTATTACGATTAACTTGAGAGTGAGAAAAACAATATTAGAAATACTTGGAAGATCATAAATTCTATTATTCGTTCAAAATCAACTACTTATTCCCGAAAGTTTGTTTCCAAAAATTCAACATTTACTTACCCAACAGAAATTGCTACTGAATTCAATAAATACTTTGCAAACATAGGTCCTTCATTGGCCTCAACTATTCAAAATTCAGGGGAAAATTATTCTTCTTATTTACAGAAAAGTAACAGCACATCTTGTTTCTTTAAACCCACCGATGAGGCTGAAATCATTAAGCTCATAAAAAAGCTCGGAAGCAGAAAAAGCGTGGGGCATGATAGTATCAAATCAGATGTTATCAAAATGGTGGCTAATGAAATATCATACCCTCTTAAATTGCTTTATAATAAATCACTTTCTAACGGAAATGTACCCGACGAATTAAAAATTGCAAAAGTGGTTCCAATATACAAAAAGGATAGTCCTGAATGTTTTGGTAACTACGGACCCGTTTCTGTATTACCTTGTTTATCTAAAATACTTGAGCTAATTGTTTATAATCGTACATATGATATTCTAACTAAAAATGAAATTCTTTATAAGCAACAATATGGCTTTCGTACAAATCACTCTACATGGATGTACTTGATTTTGTCAATAATATTAGTGATGCTATTGACAAGAACGAGCACACAGTTGGAATTTTTATGGATCTTTCAAAGGCATTTGATACTATTGATCATAATATTTTGCTAAATAAATTATATCACTATGGTTTTCATGGTGTTTCATACGATTGGTTCAAAAAATTATCTCTCAAATAGAAAGCAGTTTGTTACTTATAATTCTTGCAAATCTCCACAAGAAAGTGTTTCGTGTGGTGTTCCACAGGGATCTATTTTAGGCCCTTTGCTGTTTATCTTGTATATGAATGACATTTGTTATACTTCTAAGTTATTGAATACAATTTTATTTGCTGACAATACTACAATATTTTGTTCTCATCAAAATCTGTCGACTCTTTGTGAAAATGTAAATAAGGAACTGAAAGAAGTTTCAAATTGGTTTAAAGCAAACAAATTGTCTTTAAATGCAAAGAAAACAACCTTGATGTATCTTGAAACACATAAGCAGACTCGTGATGTTACGAATGAAGTTGAACATGCTATTTACCTCGATGGTCGTAGTGATTACTTAAGTTCAACAAAGCCGTTGTTTAGTCGACTAAAAACTCTGAATGTATTTGATATGTACACAAGGGAAGTAGCTACTTTTATGTTTAAATATAAAAACAATATGCTTCCTCTATCCTTTAAGCATTTTTTTACAATTCATCGTGATAACCATCACTACAATACAAGAAACAGAGACGACTTCAAATTGCCTGTGTAAAAAAAGGAAACAATTTCTTCATTTGGTCCAAAAGTATGGAATGAACTACCAATAAATGTTAAGCAGGCAAAAACCCTAAATCAATTCAGGTCACTTCTAAAATCTGAACTGCTCAACGCTTAGCATCAGTAAGTCTATTTCAAGTTAAATTCGAGAAAAGTTATTATAATTCATAAAATATGCTGCTTTTCATTAATTCTCTTATACACTTTTTCATATGCTCAATGATGTTCAATTTGTTTACTTCAATTTTGTTTAAAAATGCCTTTTTACTCATAGGATGTGAGGAATGATGTGTTAGGATGAGTGTGGGGTGTGTTAGGGTGTGTTTGTGGGTATAATTTAGATGTTTATTTACTTATGTTATATTACCTATTTTATTTTTGTTTTTTGTATAATATAAGGGGGTACATCACTTTCAGGCTCTTGCCTTTTGTTGTATCTCCTCCATCTTTTTGTAACTGTCACTTGTACTTTATATGTTTATTAATATGATGGAAAATAAAAAAAAAATACTTATGGTCAATAGACTCCACTATAGATAGGACACATTAAAATAATTTGTTGTTGCAGTTTAACCAAGTTTGGGGTTTTCTCCCCAGGTACTAGTAAAAAATAAAATGTCAGAAATTTGTTAATTCTTTTGATCCATCATGTTTGATTTTAGATGTAATGTAAAGCACTGCAGCTTGCCAAAATTAATTAGGGTTTCATCAAACATGCAATAACTTTAAAATTTAATAGATTGCAAATTTTAAAAATTACAAGGTATGAACTCTTTCCAATATAGGGTGGTTCAAAAAACTCAAAACCCAAGTGCAAAGTCATTTTTTTACTAAGCAATTGTACCTCTATCACCTTCAATTGGCAAAGGCATCATGTGGGATAGGTTTAATACCATTCTTGCATTTTTGGTCAAGTTTTGAGCATTGGTTTTTAAGATACAGCCCATTATCAAAATATTGCTTCAGAGTGGCTTGTCCACGATTGCTTCTCTCTCCTTCTGACTTAAACCCCTCAATGGATTAACAACATTGATGTGTAATCAATTTAAGTACTCTAACCTGCACGTACTGTACTGCATGTTGTGTTACGGGCATTCCCTGCTTGAATTGAAGGCGTTTTCAAGGCGTTTTCCTGGCTGATCTTTCAATGTAATTTCGTCACTTTACAGCACCTAAGGACCTGAAATCTATATGACAACGATTGAGTAACTAAGTCCAACCACTCTGTTGGAAAACATTTACCGAAGAACACAGAACAAACAAAAACATACAAACTATCAAAATTACGTGAGCTGGAGTTCAGAGGCCTCTTGTATGAACCTGTAATCTGAACTGCACCATTACGTTGCTGAAACTGGGGCTCCATTATCTGAAGCTATGTTCAGGTACATCATTCAACTAAAAATTGATGATCAATCACTTTCAGATGATACATGCGTAATTTATCCTGCAGTACAACACGTGTGGAACCAAATACGGTGCATATCAAGGGGAACAGATTGAAGACAAAAACGAAGAAAAGCTTTTCGTGGACAAGCCAATTTGAAGGACGGTTTACATAAAGAGCTGTATCTTAAGACCTAATGATGCAAATTGCATAAAACTTTCAGGGATTGTTTAAAAGGTATTAACAATGATTCCTGTGCAAATTCAAGTTGATTGAGGTACAATTACTGTCTAAAACGTCACCTTGAACTTGGGTTCTAAGTTTTTTGAACCACTCTGTATCTATATATCTTGAGCAGTGGCGTAGCCTGACTTTTAGGTCAAGGGGCAAAGACATTTCGTCCCGATTTTTTCCCCGATTTTCCACTGGTGTGTGCACATTTCTTCCCATTTTTTCCAGGCAAAAATCAAGGTTTTAAGCGATTTTTGCACATTTTATGACATGATTTTAAGTCGATTTTAAAAACTGACAAGCAAAAAAAAAAAGAAGTTGTTTGCACATCTTTTGACCCGATTTTCTGCTTTTCCCAATGTTTCCTGTCTAGCAGTCTTGCAGCTGCTCTCTTATTTTTTTTTT
>JXSR01S023459.1:159581-172936 GCA_000969725.1 Ophiothrix spiculata | reverse complement strand
ATTTAAAGAAATGTTAGGTACACTAAGTAAATAATATGAAACCGAGAATGTCAATAAAGGCATAAACGTTTGTTTGCTTCTTATTTCTTATTCGCTGAAAATAGTGTCTGCAGAGGAATGCTAAATTTTAAATGCAGGCTTGAAAACAGTAGAACCTTAGATTTAAATTATGAAATAGGTCCTCAAAATCTCTTTTGAAATTAAATTGGATTATTTTTGGACTCAACCAAAAGGACATGTGTGATATGGTCTACCTAAATACCGTATTATTTCAAACAACGTAATGTTTCTAGTCCCATGTTGGGTTTGCCTTTTAATAGCAGTAATATTGCGATTTGATGATGATGCCGTTAGGTTTGGAATCCATATCAGTCAAATCGGAATACACCCATCACCACGTCAAAATTACGTAAGTTGTTCGGATACCAAACGCAAATAAAATAATGTCTACCGTATACATTGTAAGAGTCTTGTATGAAAAATATTCCGATTTATTTATACAAATTGCCATAATGAAAATTCCTTTTCCTATATTAATATAACAGCTTTACATAAAAACTAAATAATAGAAAATAAACAAAGATTCATAATATAACAACGTTACCTAATTGCAGAGATGTTAAAATGGACCACCTGATCGTGGAAGTACTAGTATGATTTCAATCTATACTGATTTTATCAAGGTGTATTGAAATCAATTATGTTTGTAAGCTCCCATCAATATTGTAATTGTGTAACAATGGTCACATAACTTTACGGTGAGGTCTATGATGTATTTACAGCGTCATACCGTGTAGAAATTCACCGCACACTGACCGGACATTGAGCGGTTACCGGACGGTGTCCGTGAGCCGTAGACACGTCATAAGTATATCGCAAGAATTTTACTCGGTGCTAAAATATTGATGCTTTGGTCACATAATAACTGGCCACCGATCGATAACTGGTAATCGGAAGAAAGCCGTAACGCCAAAAGAAACATCAGTACAGTGCAACAGGCCTGATATTTCCTAATTTTAAATTACTATAATATTATTATGTTACGCAGTACCTGTTTGATATTTTAAATGTATGTTAACAAAGGGCATCCCCTTATATGCCGAAAATTTCAAGGTCATTGGTTCACTAGAAGCTGAGATAGCTTTCTCATGAAAGCTTGTTTTGTATTGGTCAAAAGTATGATATTGCTTGCAAGGCCAAATATTAAGCCAATCAGTAATGCGTTTATTGAATGCTTCAACTGAATGATCTAGTCATTTAAACACACACTATTGACTTTGTGTATTGAGTGTATGAATGGTGTTGTGAGCAATGGTAAACCAATGGGTAACCAATGGTCTGGAAAATACAATAGCTGTTAATTGCTAACAGAATACTAGTGCCTTTAAAATTAGTCCATAATTAAGACATATTAATTCTAACTGATTCGTTGTTTTATTTACAGACAAAATGTTACAGAAGTTATTTATAACCATAGTTCACATAGATTTATGATGACATTTTGGTACTTGACCTTGAATTTTCTGTTAAATTAGCAAAAATGTCAAAATGGTTTCCAAGTCAAAACACAATTAAACAGTAATTACGTTGTATCTTCAACACAGATTTTTTAAACATGTTTTCTGTATCCCTTAACACCAAAATTAGAAAATTTGATAAAACTCTGAACAAAATATAGGCAATTCAAAAAATGGTGATTTTTGCACAGTACGCAAATTAATAAAAATCCGTCCAACAGAAATTTTCACCATGAAGTAACAAACTGTCTGAATGCACAATTTCCAAATTAATGTCAAGATTGTCAAAAATATAGGCATTTATAGATTTTGCTGGTTTTTGTTTAAAATATGCTAATTATATGCAAATGATGATATCCGAAATTAAATTTTGAACATAATTTACATCTTCTAAGTGTAATGTTGAAAATAGTATGCAAGAAAAAGAGTTTCATTGAAATACAAATGAGTAGTTTATATTTTAGCATTGACCAGTAGGTTAGGAAAAATAAGACCTGTTCCACTGTATGACATCGGGTGAATGCTTGCGTTGCCCGGTTGGTCACTGGTCAGCCGCCGTTCTTCGCCGGTTATTACTAAAGACATCGTTACCAAGCCGCAAGGCATGTCGCAAGAATTGCCAACTCGAATTAACCTTGCGGCTTGGTAACGATGTCTTTAGTAATAACCGGCGAAGAACGGCGGCTGACCAGTGACCAACCAGTAACCGAATGGGCAGCGCAAGCATTCACATATGTCACAAATATGTCATACTGGTGTTTCGGTGTTGCGGTTCCCGATTAGATTACAAATCACCGGTCGGTGGCCGGTTGTTATTGGACCATATCAAGTATTACAATGTCGATAATTTATGCTTTTTGTTTGAAACGTGTCAATGATTATAAACACGACCAATTTACAACCACTTACTCTGAAATTTAGCAGTAATTGCTGTGTAATGATAATGACTTTCAAATTGTTATAGCACTATTGAAACCAATTACATAACATCCACGATACATTTCAAATTAAAGAGCGAGATGAAGGTCCCGTTCTACATTTACGGCAATACTATCTCGGGAGTTAATATTAATAGGGCGATATTTTAAACCATTGTTTATAAGAATTCTTCTCGTAACATGCATATCAAATGCGACTTAAGTACCTATTAAACATCCATAAAAACGTGTATCTCAAGACATACGAGGTAAATATAACTAGAAACCGATTAAATAAAAAAAATGATGGGGTATTAATGCATAACTTCAAACCAACATGTACAGTTGTTCGCTTTTACAAAACATTGTTTAATGCTCTTTTTTATCGGAGGTACTTAAGTTTTGTTTAAGTAGGAATGTGCCGCTTGGAAACTATAAAGTGCATCCGATAAAGAAAACAGGACACATATACCAAATATGAAATTTTACGCCATAATTTGCACTTGTAAATGTTTTCTGTAAAAAATAAATGTTTGCGCTACTTTTGAAAAGCTGACACATCAAAATACCAAAATAGACCTTGCCTGTCTTAATCATAGCCTGCCTGCCAAAAAAAATTATTAAAACTTTGTGCTTGAAAAAAAAAAATTGTCATAATGTATTCACCACCTAGAAAATTTACAATAAGTAAATTTATAAATCTACATGACACACAGTCATGACAAAATCCGTTTATCTATTGTTACGGTCAGAGATGTTAAATGACCAAGGCCAAATTCACCTTTCGGGTTCTTAAATGAAATACAAAAAAATACACTGAAAAGTGTTATCTGAAAACTTTCTTAAAACTTTAATATTTGTTTTGGTTCAATTTACAAACTTGCTTGTTGTCTTAAAGTACTACTTAACTTACAGATACCGCTTCAAGAACCGCGCGATCCGGATATTATATTCCACGCTATAGTCCGAGATTGTTCATTAATGTCCACTGCACTAAAATCTTGAAAAAACTTGCAGGCGTATTCTTGCAATTCACAAGTTCCGGAATCCAGCTGGCAAAAGGTAAATCCAAAAGTTTCCTTGCGAAATCAAATGGCGATTTCCACACAACAATTCAGCAATCCTTAAACGAAGCTCCACTTGGCTTAAAAGCTGAATCCAACGCACATAATCCACTCGGGAATTAAATATTAAAATAACAGTTTGTCTTTAATCCTCCAACTATCGTTATCTCCAATCTCCTTTCGAAGTTTAATTAGCAAACTCCACTCCTCTGTAAAATTATCCACCAAAATCAACTTCTCCTGAAGTTGTCAAAAAGTTGAAGTCAATTCAACTTTATCTGTATAACTGCAACTTGAATCCATCCACACAAAACAGATCGAGTCCATTTCACTCCGATCAAGTAAAATTCACTTCTGACCAAATCTGATCAGGCCGTGCTACAGTTTCAACATTTTCTCAAAATTCCCCCACGACATCGTTCATATATTTAACATTGTAATTTGTACAGTTCTCAATGTGAGGGATTTTCCCAGCAATAATTATTTTCAAGTAAACAACTCTATTTCTGAAACTTTGGGGAATTCCCAATGATCACCTGATATTTTCATGCAATCAATTGCCTATTAAAATAGAATGGGAAATCACCCAAAATTGCAAAATAAGATTCACTCAGAAAAAGTCCCTTTCTGTAGCAATCAAAGATTTCAATATTAAGCTTCTCTAATTAAACAATTAATGAACAAAAACAAACAATTCAGTTTCACATAACACTATATATATAATGGATGTTGGCAATTAAAAATATCAAACAATCTCATATACATTGCACTAGTGTTAACATAGAAGAGCGTAATGAATAATGGCGCAAATATTTAAGCATTTTTCTCAGACATGATATGATTACATGTTCCAATCATTTCCTTAGCATTTTGACATCATGAGGATTAATCTATAGCCATAATGATATTTGTGTTATGACGGAGTCACGCTCGTGAAAGATGTTAAATATATCAGTAAATGACATGTTGAAGGATGCACACATGTGCAATATCAACTGTAGACATGCGCTGAAAATTCTTCAAAGCTGATGTCAAAAATATTTTCAGATAGATCTGTAGACATGGATAGGAACGCTAATCTAATACAATGCTATGAGCTGAATGTACCACTGACAAACTCTGTCGAACCCGATCTTTTGCTCTGTGTTTCAAGGATACTTATAACATATTGTGTTCAGATTTAGCCTATCAGGATTGTTTGTATTATCGGGTACACGCATATTATCATACTTAAAATTGTAAGTGTTACTGAATAGGCGGAGATTGTAATGTTTACACAACCCCACTTGGACGCCGCGCGCCAGAGATACCGATACCGAGACACGCGTACGACTCACGTTGCGTCTGCTGCAGTTGTACAGCAAAGAACATCTTGATCTGTGTCAATTCACGATGTAAAAAGGCCCACCTATTTGACGTTGATCCGACAAATCAAATTGATTAAATTCATAAATCCTGTGAGTGAAATTGAGATTAGTAAGAGTATCAAAAATATTAATCCTAAAGCAAAATAAATTGACAATAGTTGGATTTTACCAACTGAATGTAATTTTACTAGTTTGGCAAGCCTTCATAAACTTTATAACATCAAATGTATTTTAATAAAAAAAAAAGAAGAAGCTGATGTTAAAACTAATCAAACTGTTACAGTAACTATTTTATTGATGTAGAGTTGTAAAACAACAGACATCACACAAAGCAAAGTTTCACAAATATAGAAAAGTAGTAAAATAATTTTGATTGACATAAAGATGACTTCAAACGATTTTGTCTCATTTGAATTTTCCAACCTATGTGATAAATGTCAGGAGATATGACCTTCTAATAAAGTGTCCTGTAGCGAGGAAACATGCTCCCTCATCACCTTCCATCTCACGTCAGCAAAAAGGGCGTCTTTCATCTGTAATCGTCTGATAGGTTGTCAAAATGTAATGACAAGCCAAGTTAACAAATGACAAAGGTTGCTTGAATCGACTGTCTATTCGATAAGACAATGTCAAACGATATATGATGGCACTCTTTATTTCATGGTTGACAAAATATCACACAGATTGTGAAATTGTACTATTCAAATTTATAAACAATATCCGAAATCCTATCGGCAATATTCATCAAAGGAGACACTAAAATGTCTTGTGCTTCAAAATATACTAACAGAAAAGTATGTGTATGCGAATTCGTTATTTCATAAAAGCCACTCTAATAAATGATATTTGACAAAATCAGAATTTAAAAATCGTATTATTACAAGAAAACTTGATAATAAAGCACGTTAATTAATAGAACATTTACATTGCTGCTTGCTTTTATTTAAAATTCACTATGATTATAAACTTTATTTATTGTGCAAATAACGACTTTACTAAAAAAAAACATGGAATACTGAGCCATCTTCATTCGCTCCATCTCCTTGTATACATAAGGAACTAGAGAATCGGAGATTTTTTCTTCGTTTTATCATCGGATGTCACACAACAAGCTTATGTGGAGACTTACGAAACACCTCACTGCTTGTGTTAAAACACTGGTATACAGATCAGATAAACAAATGACACCACACAATTAGAATGAAATCATTCCATTCTGGTGAGCTAGATATATCACAAGGTGGAGTTTTGTACTTTACTTTAATGAACAAATAACGATTTAATTGCAAAACCTGAAGAACCCCTTAACTTAATTAGACCGAAACAAACAATGTACAATCCAGAAAAAGAAAGAAAAAGCAACTCAGTGCTGTTTGAGTATTCATGAAATGTTCAAATGTAGCAGCGATGCTGTCTTTAATCATGCAACTACTCCATCGATTTCACGTTCGTTTACGTCCAATTACATGAATAAATACATGAAACGGAATCCTGTCATTTACTTTGGAATAATTAAAGGACCCTCGACGCTTTGATAATGGTCAGTGTGAGAGATTTGTGTTTTAACTAGAAACCCTCCAATGTTATTCTAAAAGCACTGCGTATACTGTAGGGAAATTAGTTGGCGAGTCTATCGTGTGACCTATTTATTTCTGCACTATGAAGCTTGTAATTTGTTTAACGATCATCGGCATTCCAAATTTCCAAATTGAGTTTAAAGTCGTATAGCAAACATCTTGAGTCGTTGTGAATTACAAGGTGCTTTTTGTATCATCGTATATGACAGACGTTAATTTATGTTTGAGGAGTATTTTGGGCATTTACATTTCGAAAATAGTATTTACCATTAAGAGTTTCCCCCGAACACAAACCTTGGTCTTACAACATTGGTGAAACCGCCTAAGTGAAGGGTTTTCATTAGGTAAATACAGATATCCAATTTTAAATGAAAGACTCCATTCCGAAAGTCTTTCAAAACTTTTTCACTTGAGGTGGGTTTGGGGATTGTTTTGGGTTGGGGCGGGTGGGATTTTAGAGACCCTGTGCTTGATTTTTTCTTAAATATGACACCAGCTCCCTTTTCCCTTTAACCTGTTACTAATTTCATGGTTTTGCCTGTGTTATGAATATAATGTGCCTGTAGCGTAAGGCAGTGGAAGGTGTCTGGTGCACACTCTTTGTAACTTTTTTCCAACCACCAGACCCAAACACAGGGAATAAATATATAAAGACAAAAAAAGTCATTCAAAAACTAAACTTACATACGCCCTCAGTGTTCATCGCTTTATGTGGAAATCTTTTCTTGCATTAATTCTTCGTTCAAATATAAGCAAGTAAGGTGTTTCACTGCAACTTGGTTTTGAGCTTCAATTGATGATCAACTTTTAAATCATAAATCTTGGTCAACTTCATTTTGATTCACACTGTATAGTCTACATACTCAGTGAGGTATCTGACAAGCTGGTAAAACTGATACCTTATCTTGAATTCCTGCACAACTTTTATGACGCATGTCAAGTCATTTTTCTGTTTTACTGGCGCTAGATGTGGCAGAATTAGGGCGAAGACTCGATAATGACAACAGATGATGACATCTGCGCCGGATATGTCCGAGCAATATAATATTGGTTCATATTGTAAAATACGAGCCACATCTGCTGATCAGATATGGAGTTGCGTCAAAAGTAGCTCCTTCAAATGCCATGCTTCTTTAAGTAGTGTGTAATGTCTTATTCTTTATTTGTGTACGTGTTGTTATCAACGAGCAGAAATAAACGACGAAAAAGATACTTTTTCCCACATTTGTATATTTTTCTGCAGGGTATGAATTTCACCAAAATGGAAATTCAAGTAAATGAGTTTATTTTCTTCTATTCTTGAGACTTCACCGTAGTTTTTCTACTTATCAACTGATAAATAAGGAGCATAAACTGCAATTTGTAACCCTCAATTTTTGGTTTGGATTTTGCGAGCCATAGGCTTACTAGTTTCGTATATTGTTAGGTCAGTGAAAAGATTGGAATTTTTAAATGCATGTCCGTGATCAAGATATCCGCGTTAAGAGTCTGATCTGGAGAGGCTTGCTCGGTGATGACAACATGTGAAAGTATCAAAGTATACAACTTTAAGCAATATGCACTAGGCCAACTAAAATTAGATACTATTTTCCTTATGTGAACTAATTTAGAATATCTTTTACGCAAGCTTTTAAGTAAAATGTTTCTTATCTTTAACACCTTGGAACGCTCAATTGACTCTCTATGCCAACCTCATTCGACAAATATAAAATACATTGTATAGCTTAAAGCCTGGTACTTTACACTGATGCTTTCCGTCATAAACTTATTGGCATGTCACAAGCAAGTCAAATCTTAATATAAGGAGCGAGTCATTTTAAATGATAGTCATTATGATAGCCATATCACAGCACAGACATGAAAAACTTTCCTGCATGTCTCAAAATTGAAAGAATATTCCGATATTAACAATATCTATTTTATATGAAAAATACAAAGCTTCAGGTTGGGCCTTGACATTAGATCTTTGAATATATCAGCATTTATCTTTTCCAAGATAACTGATGTTAAAAGTGCCAATACGAAAGTGTGGTAGCCTCGACGTGTGATTCAACAAATTTCAGTCACTTAAATTGTTTGTCAAACAGCTCATATAATAACTAAATTTTAAATGTAATCACCATATTGCTTTAACCTAATTGCATCGCTAAAAGGTGCTATACTCGTGTTTCTTAATTGGATATTGAACTCATATACCATTTCAGTTTATTTCATCATGTTAAGCCAGGCCTGAGTTAACTAACCTTTCACTTGCAAAAATATGCATCCAAACCACATCTCTGCAGTGAATTTCCTTCCAAACACATTGCACTGGAAATGACATATTATCATGATTATGAAACTTAAAACCGAACATGATGGGGTTTTTTAGGTATGATTTGCTAAGAAGCATAAGACTTATTATAAGGTCTGGCTTAACATGATGAAATAAACTTATGAGATAAATGCCAGGAGATATGACCTTCTACTAAAATGTCTTGTAGCGAGGAATCATGCATCCTCATCACCTTCAATCTCACGTCAGCAAAAAGGGCGTCTTTCATCTGTAATCGCCTGATAGGTTGTCAAAATGTAATGACAAACCAAGTTAACAAATGACAAAGGTTGCTTAAATCGACAATCTATTCGATATTAAAGACAATGTCAAACGATATGTGATGGCACTCTTTATTTCATTGTTGACAATATACAAATATATACTGCTTATGAGTGTGATGGCGAAAATATACCATCCCGAATTGAAAGATTGATTGTTCCATTTCACGAGCCGCATTTCACGAGCCGATAGGCGAGTGAAATGGAACAAAATAAATCTTTCAATTCGGGATGGTATATTTGTACCATCACACGAATAGCAGTTAATATTTGTTTTATATAACTCATTTATAGATTCTTGTCATTTGATAACACATTTAAACTATTGTACTTACCCATTACAATATTATAGGTCCCTACTGTACACTGTAGTTTTCAAAACAGTATACGATAAGAGACAATATACTATCAAACGGATGAAAGTGATAGTAAAGACTATCAAACGGATGATAGTGATAGTAAACATGACAAATGGTCACGTGTTACAATCTTACCAATCAAATGACTAGAATCTACGGATGAGTTATATAATATAAAATATCACACAGATTGTGAAATTATACTATTCAAATTTATAAACAATTCTTGCGAAATCCTATCGACAATAATTCATCAAAGGAAACACTAAAATTTCATGTGCTTCAAATACTAACAGAATCGTGATAGTATGTGCAATTGAATTGGTTATTTCATAAAAGCCAATCTTTTACATGATGTTTGAAAAAATCAGAATTTAAAGTTATTTTATTATTACAAGAAAACTTGTTCATAGAGCACGTTAATTAATAGAACATTTATTGCTGCTTGCGTTTATTTAAAATTCAACATGATTAACTTGATTTATGTACAAACAACGACTTGATTAAAAAACATGGAATACTGAGCCATCTTCATTCGCTCCATCTCCTTGTATACATAACTAGAGAATCCGAGATTTTTGCTTCGTTGTATCATCGGATGTCACACAACAAGCTTGTGTGGAGACTTACGAAACACTACACTGCTTGTGTTAAAACACTGGTATACAGATCAGATAAACAAATGACACCACGCAATTAGAATGAAATCATTCCATTCTAGTGAGCCAGACATACCATAAGGTGGAGTTTTGTACTTTACTTTAATGAACAAATAACGATTTAATTGCAAAACCTGAAGAACCCCTTAACTTAATTAGACCGAAACAAACAATGTACATTCCAGAAAAAGAAAGAAAAAGCAACTCAGTGCTGTTTGAGTATTCATGAAATGTTCAAATGTAGCAGCGATGCTGTTTTTAATCATGCAACTACTCCATCGATTTCACGTTCGTTTACGTCCAATTACATGAATAAATACATGAAACGGAATCCTGTCATTTACTTTGGAATAATTAAAGGACCCTCGACGTTTGATAATGGTCAGTGTGAGAGATTTGTGTTTTAACTAGAAACCCTCCAATGTTATTCTAAAAGCACTGCGTATACTGTAGGGAAATTAGTTGGCGAGTCTATCGTGTGACCTATTTATTTCTGCACTATGAAGCTTGTAATTTGTTTAACGATCATCGGCATTCCAAATTAAGTTTAAAGTCGTACAGCAAACATTTTGAGTCGTTGTGAATTACAAGAAGCTTTTTGCATCATCGTAAATTACAGACGTCATTTTATGTTCGAGGAGTATTTTGGGTCTTTACATTTCGAAAGTTCTTTAAGAAAAAAAGCTGTCTGATTCTATATACATCATTATCAAATCATTGTCCTGTGATAATTCTATTCCTATTGGTCAGTGCAAACTGTGTAACTTGCTACAATACATAAGAATATTTACAATACAGTAACTTCAAAAACATATATAAAACTATTAAATCATTCAAAACTAAATTTACATACGCCCTCATTGTTCATCGCTTTCCGGGTAAATTGTTTTCTTGCATCAACTCTTCTTTCATATATTAAGGTGTTTCACTGCAACTTGGTTTTTAGCTTCAATTGGTGATCAATTTTTAAATGATAAATCTTGGTCAACTTCATTTTGATTCACACTGTATAGTCTACATACTCAGTGAGGTATCTGACAAGCTGGTAAAACTGATACCTTATCTTGAATTCCTGCACAACTTTTATGACGCATGTCAAGTCATTTTTCTGTTTTACTGGCGCTAGATGTGGCAGAATTAGGGCGAAGACTCGATAATGACAACAGATGATGACATCTGCGCCGGATATGTCCGAGCAATGTAATATTGGTTCATATTATAAAATACGAGCCACATCTGCTGATCAGATATGGAGTTGCGTCAAAAGTCAGTAGCTCCTTCAAATGTCATGGTCCTTTAAGTAGTGTGTAATGTGTTATTCTTTATTTTTGTACGTGTTGTCATCAACGAGCAGAAATCAACGACGAAAAAGATACCTTTTTCACACATTTGGGGAAAAAAAGTATATTTTTAGCAGGGTATGAATTTCAACAAAATGGAAATTCAAATAAATTAGTATATTATTTACTATTCTTGAGACTTCACCGTACTTTTTTCTACTTATCTACTGATAAATAAGAAGCTTAAACAACCCTCAATTTTTGTTCTGGAAATTGCGAACCATATGCCTATTTGTTAAAAATATTTTTAGGTCAGTGAAAAGGGAAGACTTTTGAATGCATGTCCGTGATCAAGATATCCGCGTTTAGAGTCTGATCTGGAGAGGCTTGCTAAATGGTGACAACATGTAAAAGTATCAAAGTATACAACTTTGAGCAATATGCACTAGGCCAACTAAAATTAGATAGGCCTACTATGAACTAATTTAGAATATTTTTTACACAAGCTTTAAAGTAAAATGTTTCTTATTTTTAACACCTTGGAACGATCAATTGACTCTCTATGCCAACCTCATTCGGCAAATATAAAATACATTGTATAGCTTAAAGCCTTGTACTTTACCCTGATGCTTTCCGTCATAAACTTAGAGACATGTCACAAGCAAGTAAAATCTTAATATAAAGAGCGAGTCCTTATGCGATAGGCATTATGATAGCCATATCACAGACATGATATACTTTCCTGCATGTCTTAAAATTGAAACAATAATCTGATACAAAGCTTCAGCTTGGGACTTGAAATTAGATCTTTAAATATCTCAGTATTTATCTTTTCCAAGTTAACAGATGTTAAAAGTGATAATACGGACGTGTGTTCAGCAAATTTCAGTCACTAAAATTGTTTGTCAAAACTGCATTGACAGTTAGTAACTCAATTTTAAAATGTAATCACCATATTGCTTTAACCTAATTGCATCGCTATAAAGTGTTATACTCGTGTTTCTTAATTGGATATTGAACTCATATACCATTTCAGGAGCCTGGCTCAGCCAGGCCTGATTTAATCAACCTTTCACTTGCACAAAATGTGTATCCATACCACATCTCTGCAGTGAATTTCCTTCCAAACACATTGCACTGGAAATTACGGATTATGTAACTTCAAAGCGAACATAATGTATTGTTGAGGTATGATTTGCTAAGAAGCATAAGACTTATTATCAGGCTTATAAGACTTGGTAAGGATAATTATCAACACAATGAAACCTTAGTTCATTGCACAGTTGGTCCAAAATAAACGTGATTAAAATAAGCGCGTTTAGTATTTTAAGCGAGTTTACTTTTTATGTATTTTTCTTTCCCGATTTTGAATCGCTGTGGAATCAAAGGGTGTTTTACCGAATGGTTCATTTACTTCCTAGATTTACTCAGTGGAGGGAAAGTGTTGAATGGCTCATTTAAAGCATTTTTTCAATGCGGAAATCAATCGTGTGAAAGAAAATTAGATTTCCTAGGGAGGCATTGTAAGGTAGGAAAAGGCGTTATTTGTGGTTCACCAGGCGTAATAAGACTCCAGGTTTGGTCTGTAAGCTACGGAAAGCCGTTGGGGACCCCCGGTACCGTTAGCATGACTACCGGTCGGTTGATAAAAACCTCCGGTGGTGAAACAAAAAATGCCGGTCATGTGAAAAACATTGTCTTTTTTTCGCGTCCACGTGTTTTCTTCTTAATGAGACCGGATTTTTTCCCGCTACTATGAAATAAATTGCCGCTCCCGCAAAGATGTAATGCCGCTCTTGTGTTAAAAAATCACCGCGCCCGTGGTAATATAAACACTATGTAGCCGCGTTGTTTTTCAAAACATTGGCCGGTGACGTGCCAAGTCACCGGCCGGTCATGTGTTAAGTCACCGGCCGGTGATGTGATAAGTCACCGGCCGGTCATGTGATAAGTCACCGGCCGGTCATGTGACAAGTCACCGGCCGGTCATGTGATAAGTCACCGGCCGGTCATGTGATAA
>JXSR01S023459.1:141902-156133 GCA_000969725.1 Ophiothrix spiculata | reverse complement strand
GGTCAAATTTTCAACTTTGTTCGATTTCAAATTGTTCGTCTTTGACTAAAGATCAAAAGTGTTAATGGTGACCCCGTCGTCTGACCTTTCCGTTGGGATCAAATTTTAAAGTTTGTCCGATTCCAAAGATTTCTTTCAACATTTTTTGTAATAATAATGATAAAATGCCTCACATCACTAAAAAAGAGCATTTCCATGAAAGTGACATTTTACCTTGTAGTTGACTTTTTTAGAAGTTTTTCGGAACATCAAGTAAATTGATCTCAAAGATTTGCTTCCAAACCCCCCTACTCCCCCCTTAATAATTTCGTACCATTTGACATCAAATTGTTGAGGGCCTATATTCATGAAACTAACTCTAGTTGGCTGCTAAAAGTCCCTTTAAGGGTCTGCTAGGCATAGCTGACAACTAGTTGTTATTCATGAAACCCTGCTAGTGTTATATAGTTGTCTTTATGTATCTAAGTTGATATAAAATAGTGTAGTATGGTGATCTAATAAATACTAACAGTGAATGCCTGTTTAAGGGTAAATACTATCCATCTACTCCGTAAAATGTGAATCCCAAATATTTCTTAATCATGAAAATATAAATATTTTTAACTGTATTTGTGGTGACTCGAACTATGGCTTATGGCGTGGGTTAGTCTAGTTTTACAAAGCTTACAACCTTGAGTAGATTCTGTCACATGAAATGCACCCAAGTAACTCTGGATTCTGTCACATGAATTGAACTAAAGTTACATTAGATTCTGTCACATGAAATGGACCCAAGTAACATTAGATTCTGTCACAAGAGCTGGACCAAAGTAACAGTAGATTTTGTCACAAATTGTTTTGCCACCAAATAATGGATAAAAAGCACATGCATGCTTTCCTATACTAATACGCGCCGTTGTTACAGAGCTGCACTTAGTATAGTGCAGCTCGGTAGCTAGGCGCTTGTGCAATATCTAACCTCCACATCCATTTCCACCCACCAAACCCCACCTACCATAACATATCTGGTTTTATACCACGCTGTTTTTCCTCCCCAGTAATTTCCTTCAGTAGCGTGTATGGTTGCACCTTTCAAGTCTATATTTAAATTCAAGTAAACCTAACTAACCTTCCCACGCAAATACACCCAAGCAAATTTACTTGACCATTCAGCTAACTTTTCTTAGCAGACAATTAGTTAGCAGGGTTCCTAGCAGGCTTTCATGAATAAGAAATTAGTAGGCTGCTACGTAGTTGCCAGCTAGGTATTTTAGCAGCCAACTAGGGCCTAGCAGGCAACTAGCTTAGCAGGGTTTAATGAATCTGGAGCACAAGCTGCATCTCATAAACTCGTAACTCTCATTACCGGTATAGGCCGCCATTAATTAGAAATGTTATCACTGAGAATCATCATGATTACTAACTCTTGTCATTTTATATTGCAGATGAGATTCAGAAGATAACTGAATATTTTGAATGCGGATATACTCATAGAGAAATACACTATCTTATGGAGCAAAGGCATAATTTTGTTTACAGGTAGAATGTTTGTAGTGATTTATTATTTTTTTTAGATATTTGTATATGGCCAATGATCCTTTAACGTCCCTCTTTAAAACATTTTAAAATGTCATATACCGCCAGGGACCATTCCACTTTTACCACGGCCCTATTTTTGTAAACTGGGTGGCGTTGAAGGATCATTTTTCGTTAGCTTCCAAGCATTCTCTTGGCGAAGTCAAGCGTGACCAGGACATTTCATTGCCTGCTTGTCACTCTATTACATTTACACATTCCACATGACCACTCAACTTGACTGGTAAAGTGACCTTGACCCAGGCGTTGTCAAATCAAATTTGACCTAAAAACCACGTTTTTCGACCTATTTGTGTTGTTGCCCCTATCTATACGTGAGAGGGTAGATCCCATTCGGAGCTCAAATTTACACTTAACTAGATTACCTATCAGATCTGACCAAAAGCAACATAAGTTTCCAGATAGTTTCCTTATAAACGCCTTGTGAGATATGGCTGAATTAAGTGTTTGTGCGGAAATACTTTAAACCGCTAGTGTATGTCTGATGTTATGGCAATTTGTTTTGCAGGGTAGGTTAAATCTAACACGTCACAGTCCAACAAATTCCAACAAGCAAAAATCAATACGTACGTCATAGACCGGGAATACTACAGATGGGCACGAAAGTGCTGCCATGGCGAGCCATGCTCAGTGGCTTGCAATGTGGGCACGAACAGGAACGGGATGCAAGAGATCAATTGTTCAAATCCCAGGGGAAACAGGATCCATCATCATTTATATTTCATCCTCTGAGTCCTACTAAAAACCATGACACGTTTCAACACACATGCGTCTTTGAGAAACTAAATTTGATATGAAAGTATTTTTATTTATAGGTTCCAATACTTTAAACGGAAGATAATGCAATCTTTGGGGCTTTTTCGACGTGGTAGAGGCATGTCATCGTTCAATGAAGTTGTTTTAGCAATAACAGTAAGTGTTATTTCCCTTTTCTAATAACCAGTCTATTTCTGTGTGCATGAGAACATAAATAAAAAGATATTTAACCAAAAATATTTGTTCCCGTCATTTGTGAAAATACAGTGTGTCCCAGAATAAACCTTACAATCTTTGCGTGTAATTTTCAGGGATTTAACGGATTGTCAGAAAGTATGTAAAGATTGCATTTTATAGCCCATGAGTTGAACTTTTAGATACCGTTTGTTTCATTTCAATCAGTAGTATACAATAAAAGTTAAGTTGTATCAAACATTTTTGGTGGATTTTTGTCTGGTCCAATTTAATGATTATTGGCCATAAAGTAAGGTTGTTTCTGAATGGAATAAAATGAGTCACCTAGGAAAACTTATCTAAGTGTCTTTGCATGTTTATGAAATCTTTGAATACTTGTTTTTTATCACGCAGTGAGACTGTCTTTGATTTGATCAATGATCTCTTCAACAACAAATCTCTTTCTTTATGTACACAAGACCTTAGAAATGCATTGGACCTTGAAAGCTGTTAAGGGACTGCCTTGTGTAGATAAACACCACTAAAAACCATATGGCCATTACCTGGTGTTGATCAAAACACTGGTCTTATGGATTTTGGGCATGACTATTGTGTTATGACCTTGCAAATAAACTGTTATTTGATACAGTAGTTTTGATTGGTCAAAGCTAAATATCATTTTTAGATACCCCTTTCAATGTTTCTTATACTTTAATATATACAGGAATCAACATTACTTTTCATGTCTGCTGTACTCCCCATGCTCCCGGGGACTCGAAAATGCAACTTGGCATTGTGACATTTGTTTTCGTTGCTATATGGTCCTTGAAAAAGAGAACTTTGCTTCTTTTGGGTTTCCTTAGTCATGTTAGTATATTATTGGGATTAATTAATACCTCTCTTTATATCTTTCCCAAGTTTTTCTTCATACTAAATTTATGATGTAACACTCTAGCAGGCAGAGACCGATCGCGAAATTCTGTGTAATGCCCCTGTGGAGATGAATGCTCAGAATACCCCTTTTTGTGATTTCGCGGTCCTTGATTTCAGTGAATAGTAATATATATAATATAATAACTCTGTTTTCTTAAAATTTAGAATTCGCATGGTTACCACTTTTTAGGCTTAGTTGGAGGCCTGGTGATGTCATCATTCTTCTCACACAAAGAGTGTGCCCCTATTTGACAAGAACTCTTGCATCACACATATTAGCCTGGATCCAGGCTTGAAGGGGCTAAAGTCTATGTACTGTATTTCTAGTATCACCATGAGCTACCAGTACCATGGCACTCTATTGGTTCCATTTGTTTACAAGGTTTCTATAATACATTGGTCTATCTTGTTCCCATCTTGTAAGGCACAGAAATAAGAATCCAGAGTAGAACATTAATGATATGACCTTATTCAGGGCAAATTTGTAGGATTTAGGATGTATTTTGAGAAGATTAACTGGGCACTTCAAGTGAACATTTGAATTCAATTATTTATCAGGTATAATTAGGGTTTTCTATATAACTTTTCTTTTGGGTGAGGTGGGGTAGCTTGTAGCTACTTGTTGATGGGAGCTGGTATTTACTATCATCTTGTAATATTATGGGGGTGAACTTGTTAGACCTACACTGTACTTTTAATGATTTTTTAGGATTTGCAGCTATTAAATTGAAGTTTTCTTACCTTGCTTTTGTAACTTGTTGGCCTCTTTGTTTTATATATTTTGCAGGCTTAATAGTGATTTAAATTTGTTGAAATATACAATAAAAAGCTGAAATTCACATAGAACTATATTGGCTTTCTAACTCGGAAAAAAGCACCACAAGGACTTGAACCAAGTCTACACACATATGTCTGTTTGTTTGTAGCACTTGTATCTCTTCTACCTTATTCAATAAACCAAAGTTTACTCTTCTTGACTAATAGCCAAGACTCCCCAATTCCAATTTCTCAGATCGCATCCACAGATTGACCAATACCTATTATATAATTACTTAGCTGTGCCATATAAGAGCAAGGAGATATTCTGTGCTTCAAAGCATGCATTACTTACTATGAGAGTGGACTGAGTCTGATTTTATAGGAAACTACATAATTACCTGACAGACAAATAAAAATATTTTATTTCTCTAATCGATGTTTTTTTTCCAACTAGACGGACTCATGAACCTGTTAGACTAAGTAAAACTTGCTTGTTTGGGGTTACCCCGCGTTCGGGATTACCCCACGTTCCCCTACATATGCCTACATGTACTTGTCACACTGACATGAAATCTGTTGTTATTTCAGACAGAGTTGAACGCTGGACCAAGGCGGAGTTCCGGTATGCAACATATGCTAATGGTTTTGAGAACAAGGTATCACTTAAATGTTTCCAGGTATGTGTGAAATCAAGTATATCCATGTATAATGCTCATTTTTTTTTGCTTCCAATTGTGCTTCTGTTGCATCGCTGTTGCTTCGGGGACTTTTTTCTCATCTGCTGGTTTATTTATTTATTTATTTTAATTTAGAGAACAGGGCCCGTATGCAAGTCAATATTTTGTGTGTTCAGTTATTTTGCACACAGTCAATTTTCAATTTGAATTTTTCAACGTGGGCACCATGATAACAAACTATTTTTTTATGGGACCTTTTTTCAGTACATATTGATACTGAATAGTGCTAAAGTAGGGGGGGGGGGTAATCATTATATGTGTATCATGTGTCCTTTGTTTTACCAAGCAGCTTTATCTGCTTCTACATGTTATTTTTTGTAGGAATTTAGTAAGGGAGATTATGCAGATTTTGGATCCTTGCAATGTTGAGAGGAGGCGGCGTCGGCGCTTGATGAGACGCCAGTATGCAAACAAAGGACCCAATTTCTTATGGCATCTCGGTGAGTATGTTAAAATTGTATATTTAATGATTTACACTTCATATGGTAGAAAATACATGTAATTACCAGATATCAGGAAAATGTTATTTAAAACCTCAAGGAAAGTCCACAATTTGAATTTTGTTTGATTTGTTGATGTTGGTATGAGGCTATTATACAAAAAATTAAAACCATGAATATACCCGAAGCGAAGCTGAGGGCATATCTATTGTTTTGTGATAACCGATGGGAAATATTTTTAACTTTACCCAAAATAAAAAGCAGTCAATAAAGGGTTCATTCATATTTTCCGTGTATAATCGCTTGATTTTGCCCGAGGGCAGGATGGCGCTCAGTATCGCGAAGCGATGCTCGCCATCCTGCCCGATGAAAATATAGAGACGTCATCGTGACTCACAACACCATTTGCATGGGCCGGCAAACAAAAAGTCCCGTCATATTAAAATATTTTAGCAGTATCACGATACCAGATCACAACTGATGATGACAAGAATATACAGTACATTTATTTAGTTTAATTTTCAAGTCATGATTTGAAGTCAATCACAAGTTACAGTCAATTTTGATGTCTTGTTTACATTACAAACTGCTCCGACCTCCACCAAGATGGCGGCGATAACGATTGCGTGTATGGTGCGGATCGCGTCGTGCAAACCCTCTATTAATGAACCCTGTTCACACATACCCTTTTCTTGTACAAAATTTCAAAATTCGGGTAAAAATTGGCCATAAAACAGTCTTTTCCGTCCTCGTTGTCAAATTATTTAATAGCGCCAATAGCTTATTTACTTGTCTTGAAGTTATCAAACGCACGCGCTACATCCCGCGTTCAGGGCGGCGCCGTTGTGCACATGGCGACGCGGAGCGTCGCGCAATCATAACATTAATTATGCCGCTTTTGAATCAACGCTGTTCAACAACGTTCATGCAGGGCAACATTTACAACAATAATTGAAAATAAAAGGATATCTAAATATTTTGATCGTATAGGGTTTGAATATGATATTGAAACATTCGAGCCCCGGGCCAGGCGGTTTACGTCTCTTTGTTTCCTTGGGCAAGAAACTTTACTCTAATTGCTTCGTGGTTCGGATAGTCACGTTAAGCCGTTGGTCCCCTGTGCGAATGCTCCTTCTTGGGGCGCTGCATACAGTGTATACCTGGTGAGTCTATTACCGCTAATACTTCAAATGATGCACAAATCTCAAAATGCTAGCTGAAAGTTTTATAGTGATCATGGTGATGAGGCTTAATTTGTCCAATATGCCCCTTCAGCCTAATGTTTGAGATTATGTTGCGTATCACTCCTGGACAGTTGATGCTCAGTTAAACAATGGTTTAGCTAAACATATTTCTGGAATACGGACCCACATGTTTTATATAATTATTGCATTCTTAATTAAGGATTCTAAAATTGTTAAAGAAACTCAGATGCGTGTATAAAGATATATGGAAGTTTTGACCCTGATTAACATTTAACTGGGGGGGGGGATTTTAACGCCGCAATATATCGGGCTGTTAATGTTTGTAATTGCCTAAATAGTAGTTGCGCTTCTTTTGGCGACAAAAAAAATTGAGATCGACTGCGTTGTTTTCGAGCTAATTAGCATAAATTAGCATTTCAAAGGGGGGTGCGAAAAAAATTAATTTGCACACAAAACCACCCCGAAGTAAAATTTTCTAAATTTTATTTCAACAATGTCAATATATTCATGATCTCCTAATTTGAGCCAAATTTCATATGAAAATTCCTTCGGGAAGTTGGTTTTTCAAATGTTGGCCAAATCGAGATGAGGCACAACTAAAATCGGTTATTTGACCGCCATTTTGAAACGCAACGCATATTTTTTATGTTTTTCCCTGAAATATGGTGGTGAGTAGTGTACCTATTAATATATGTATAGTGTAAAGATTATTAAAAATTTCGGGCGGGAAAGTGGTTTTTATAAGGGGGGGGGGTCCCCTTATGCACTAAAAGATGTGTGGGGTACCTTATGCAGTTAAGTGTTAATATGAAGTAGTTGATTTCTAAATGTTTAAACATTTGTCATTCTTCAACAATATTTATTGATAAATTCCAGTAAAAAAAAGCTGTGTTAGAGTGTTTGCCATATGCTATTTATTGTATTGATTTTCAGTGAACACTTTACTTTAAGTTTTTAAAATGAACTTTTTTGTATTTGTTTCATATATGTATAGATGGTTATGATAAGTTGTCCAGGTATGGCTTCCCCATTCACGGGTGCATTGATGGGTAAGTGAATTGCTAAAATACATTTAGCTCCATTTTAATTTTTGTCAAAATCGCTTCTGTTACTGAGGTGAGTCACATATGAGCAGCGTTCGAAATTCTGGTTGTCCGGTTGTCCGGGACAACCAAATCTAGCGCCGGACAACCTATATTTAAGCTGTGGTTGTCCGGTGGACAACCATAATTTTTCAAAATCAAATAAACACACTTCTTAGCATGTTTATTTCGAAACTGGAACCTTCGATAAAATTGTAACATTTTTGAGCATTTTTCTTAAATTCCCTGATCGCCGTAAAAATATGATTTTTTATCAATTTGCTGTTAGAAATAGGTGTCTCGTAGTTGTCTGTGCGCTTGGGAGACCTTTTTTAGAAAAAAAATGGAGTACCTTTTTGTGTATTGCGCTGTGCTTGACGGACAACCAAAAATTACAACCTGGTTGTCCGTTGGACAACCATGTTTTTTCCTTAATTCGAACGCTGCATATGAGGATTATAATTTTGAACATTTAATACTTAGTTTATCTTTTTTTTTTAAATTCTGTAGACCTAAACATGCACAAAGCTACTGATTAGTTTTGCTACATCATATTAATTTAATGCTTTTGATATATGTTTCAACGCTTATGTACTGGTAAAGTATATAGGGTGATTCAGATAAGTATTTAGTGGCTAAAACTGACATATATTCAAACAACAATATGCAAAAGAGCACATAATATATTTCCTTTTAAACACCTTTTTAAAAGGTTTCACCTCCCTGGATATTACCAAAGCTTATCATGGTGTCGCCCATTTTTTAGAGACGCGGTCCGCCTAAACATAGTCCATCTAGATGGACCTCACAAGCGAGCGCCGTAGGCGCGAGTAGTTCATCTGGATGGACTACCTAAACATGCTAAAGACGGCCTCTTCTAAATACTGTACTGGAATATACATGTACCCTAGGACTCAATGAGGGTTATGACTCGAGGAGGGTAGAACTCTGTATAGAACAGTATGAAGACCAACTGTTAATGTTGTCATTTATAAATTTACCAAAATCTCATTCAATGTAAACATAGTATTTCTGGGCCTAAACCTGGTATTTCTCAAACCAATCATATTTTGAACTTAAAATCAAGCTCCTCAGAGCTATGGCTGTATTTATTATAGTTTTACACATTTTTTTTCTTCTAACAGGTTTTCTCGGTATGTGTTGTGGCTGAGAGTTGGGGGAACAAATCATAACCCAAGAGTCATTGCGGGGTACTTGATGGACACAATAGAGAGACTCTCTGGTATGTGTTATGCTGATTTATATGTTTGTTATTTGTTTCTGCTGTTAAATTTGAATAAAATAATTAACTGAGAACTGACATTTTTTTGCTTTCATTTTAAAGACATTTTAGACATCTTACACATCTGACATGAACCCGAACGGGGTGGATGTTGCACAACTTGCGTACTGATGTAAGCATGCGTGTGAATTCGACATAAAAACCACTTTACCGAAGGATTGCTTTAGCTGTCAAAATATACCATGCATATAACATAACAAAGATTTCAGTCGTAAATTATATCCTAAAGGCAGCAAGGTGAAGCTGCTTGGTACGGTAAGGGCACAGCCTTAAGCGAAGACTAAACCTGAAGTCTTTATATCTGCTTAAAGGTACATAGTCCGATTTTCACATTGTAGTTTTCACTGTCAAATGAAAGATCGCCACTTAATATGTTTCAATTTCAAATTTCAGTTAAATCGGAATAACCGTTTTGATTTTATATTAAAGCAATTTGGTATTTTCCACTTTCCTATACTTTACTGTATCGTTTACTGTATCGGTAATACTATGGTTACCATTAATTAGCACATTTTCACTAATATCTCCGAAACGCAACATAATTCAGCCGTCAAATTTCACATGGGTAATGAGAAAAATATGAGGAATATTTTGGCACCAAAATCTCAGAAAGTTTGAAAAAATACTGACCCAATCGGACAGGGCTCCTTTAATACCTCTTAGCAAAAACATCTATAGCACGGGTCTCGTAATATAGAGTTTGTGGGTTCGAGCCCCGGGCCGGGCGGTTTTCGTCTCCTTGTTTCCTTTCTTTCTTTCTCCCGTCAAGTGCAGCCTTCAAATAATAGAAGATATAGACGCACTGGTATGCACATGAGACGACCAGGGAGGACAAGTGGGGAAAATATATACAAGGTGCAAGTACAAGTAAAAATCCAAGATGCTGGTAAATTAGTTGTTGTTATTTCAAAATTGAGTGTGCAGGTTAATTGTTTACTTATTTCCTTGGGCAAGAAACTTTACTCCACTTGCTCCGTGGTCGGACAGTCACGTAAAGCCGTGGGTCCCCAGTACGAATAGACTCGCTCCTCCATGGGGTATGCATGTTATGCAAGTACTTGTATCATTGATTGATTTATTTATTGATTGATTGATTGATTGATAGTCAATGGTGTAATGCTATGGCAAAGTGAGCGGAAAGTCATGAATGAAGATATAGACCATAATCTATAATTGACATACTCCCGCCGTTGATGTGGTAAATCCACAAGATCGAAGAGGGAACGAAACTCGAGAGCAAGTAGTGTATTTATCATTTGTGGCCTCGTTCTGAGTTCTGATTCCCCATCCATTTCTGTGGATTTGCCCCATCAACGGCGGGATATATGTCAAGGTCACCGCTATTGAATTGAGTTATTTAGCTATGTCGAATAACACGCTAGAATAAGAACATCCCAACTCCATAGCTGCCTTCTGTAAAATCATAATTATAAAATATAAATGCACACAAACTTCTTCAAATGCTTCCACATCACTAAAATAGAATTTTATGTCAATAGTTGGGTCAATGTCAATCAAGGTTAAAATGATATTTCAAGGTCAAATACCAAAAATGATCAAAAAGTCGTTTGAGGTCATCGAGCCCATTTAAAGATCACTGCCATATAGTTGGCGAACCCTTGACGCTGTCAGGAACACATTTGGACCATGGACATCCCATTGCTCAAAGTCGAGGTCAGTCAATTGATACACTGCATTATATCTTGAATAACATAACACATTTCAAAAGTCATCAGGGGTCGTTTTAATTTTCTGAAGAATTCCAGTTTGTGAGACAGATTGTTTTAAAAGACCTTGATCTAGATCAATGCCGTCTTGTGTGTCATGTATGCATGACTAGTTCTTTCTTCTTTTTCTTCTTTTGAAGGATGCCCAAGACAAATACGTTGTGATAGAGGCACTGAAAATATCAATGTTGGTGCTATTCAAATAAGTTTACGCAGCAACCTCAATAGTATCATTTATGGGAGATCAACATCGAATCAGGTAAGAGGAAAAATGTGTAATAATATGCCTATTTTTTATTTCTTTTGTATTAATAAAATTGACATTGCCTCTTTTCTGTTAGACACCAAGGGAAAAATCCAGTGGTAAACCTTATTTGTTGTTCCTTAAGTAATGAAAAAAATGGACAAGTTATGGAAAAACTGTAAATTGATAATTAATAACGGGAAAGAACATAAGCTGAACGAACTACCCCAAATTGAATTTGGAAAATATAAATGCCATGACATATAATAATAGTTACTAATAATGAAATGTTGTGGAATTTCATATAGATCCCATTTGCATGCACTCCATCTTTCAGTATGGTATGTGAAGTTTTGCTTTTTTCCCCTATTTATTTATATATTTGTTTTTATTCTAATCATTGTTTATATTGTTATTTTTGTTGTTTTATTCATGGTTGTGGCATAAATATTTTGTGTTTTTCCTCACCATTTTTAATTTTAAACTTGTCTTAATCTGCAAACACCAATGTAATATTCTGAAATTCAGCAAAAAATGAGTGCGATGCTTTTCTCCAGTTGTTTGCTTTATTTTAGTGAAAAAGATACATTCTCGTAGTTTGGAAAACAAAGTTTAATGCTCAATTTATTTCTCCTTCCATTCTTGCAAATTAGGTTAGATGTCACATGTCAATCACACACTGATTACACAAATAATGCGTACCATTTGAAGTGACCATAAAGAAACGGATATTACATCTATTAAAGCACCGTATGGTCTGAATGTCTATGCAGTTACACATGTTTGAGCAAAACAAAAGCTGTAAACATGTAAACATGGTAAAGGATCGCTAGTCCCATCATTAGCCATACTACTGATCATAAATATGTGTTTAATGATTAGGGTTTGAATTTCAATTATTTATTACGTTCACAAAGTGACTAGTTTTCGAATAATTTTACTTAAGGATCACAATTTTTCTTCAAGTATTTTGAATTATTTCTGTTTTAATATTTCTCATATTAGGGAGTCGGTACTTGCTTCACAAGATGACTCATGTGCCAATGAAGTGGAGACTCAAAACTAGACCTTTGTTTAATGTGTATCTAATTCAAATATCGATGTAAAAAGGAGTGAGTGGCCGTGGATAGATATAGATGACCCGGATAGATGAATGCAATCTCTGCAATATGTGTATCAGTTCATCTCGTAACACTTTTGTTTTAACCGTAACACATCACAGTCCAGCCGGGGGGGGGGGGACATAGACAAGCCTTACGTATTATACATGTGCATGCCATTTGGGGTGTGTTTTCACTGATTTAGTATAACGATCGGGTGGTTTTCGTCTCAGATGAATCATTTGATTTTCATACATTTGGGTGCTTTATGGGAATTTTTTTCAAAAAAAAAACCCCACTCAATTTGAGTAAAATTAGGTGCTTTCCATAAAAATTTGTATATTGATGGGTGCATTTTGAGCTAAAATAGGTATAGAGCTGGTCAGTTTTTCAAAATGTGGCAGGCACATACATGGACATTTTGTGTGAAGAATCCCATTCCCCAACTCCTATGAGTCAAACAAATCCAACAAGCAAAAGTCAAGGAATTTGCCGGGGAATTTGCCCTAGTCCAAATCATTGTCACATACGGGTGATACATATGGCAGTCAGTTTGAACTCTATATACATGAGTGAACATTATTTGAGAAATAATCGAATGTGTATTATAATTCAGTTTCACCATTATCTATGGTTTCACATCTTGCAAGGTCTTTTGAAACATAGATAGTAACACAACAGGTGCGATCATAGATAATAGAAATAGAGCACATGGATGGTCAACACGATTAACATTGATTAGCATTGAATAGAATTTCTATAGACCCGATAAAAATCCTCTTGAGTCTATGTATGTCTCAGCAGCACTTGAGATTTGAACGGTTTGAATAGCGCGGGAGTTATTATCAATAATAACCAACATGGTCCAAGAAAATGGTATATAAGTTAGCTCATGGTCTAATCTTCATGTCTTTGCTCAATCAACAATTCCAATGTCGAATAATGCAATTAATTTATTAAATTTTAAAAAGTACCACGGTAAATCTAGACTAGTCTCCTATCCCGTTCATGGTCTGGGTTGTACAGTAAATGTTCGCTAACAACCCTCACGCAACATAAGTTTCACGCTTTACTCCGTCAGTCCGTTGTGGTCTATGGAAGGCGGACAACCATTCAGGGGGACTAAGATTCCTTTCACACCGGGCATGACGTTCTATGTCAACTCTCATAGATTCAGGTATGAAATTTGTCAAACCTTTGTTTTCACACAGAGAATTGAGCAGTGGTGGTCAACCTTGCGCAGACAATGGACTGACTGGTGGATACAGCATTTTAAGGTTGGTTAATAGATCAGCTCATCACTCCGACAGCTTGCTAACCTAACGCATGCAATTTGATGGCTTAATCAAATCCAGGCCAAATAAGAAGTAAATAAAATAGAATAAAATAAGATAAAATAAAATAATTGCCAGTCCAAACATTTTTATACATGTTATAGGTACGACGTATAACGTTATTCATTGAGAAGTAACTGTTGTATTTTTCCTACCAAACATTTGGTCGTGACGTCAAAATGACTAATTTGCTAAACAAAATACTTGTAACTTCAACACCAATGTGAGACCAAATACATGTTGGTTATTGAATTGCCATATACAATGGACCACCGATTATGGAACACATGGATGATAATCTGCGGCTTTCATTTGAAGGCTCATTCCAGTGAAAACTAAACCTTTTTTGATTTCAAGCAAAAAATAATCTTTTTTATTCGACCATATGAACAGTTTTTCAGTCATACGTTTCTTACTCGGTACGTGAAAAGTATTTTCTAATCAGAAATTTTGAATTATATCTACCCGTGCATGAATGAGCACGTGTTCACACATACTTGCGTAATTTCTGAGGTTTTGATTAGTCGAGAGCTGTCACGTGGCCATGCATGAACAGCGTTGATTCATAAGCGGCATAACACATGTTATGACTGCGCGACACTCTGCGTCGCCATGTGCACAACGGCGTGTCGGCTCTGTTGAATGCGGGATGTAGCGCGTGCGTTTGATAACTTCAAGACAAGTAAACAAGCTATTGGCGCTATTAAATAATTTGACAACGGAAAAGCCTGTTTTATGCCCAATTTTTGCCCGGATTTTGACATATTATACATGAAAAGGGTATATGTGAACAGGGTTCATTCATATTTTCCGTGTGTAATCGCTTTATTTTGTCCTCAGGCAGGATGGCGAGCATCGCTTC
>JXSR01S023459.1:108369-122706 GCA_000969725.1 Ophiothrix spiculata | reverse complement strand
TTTTATAGATTGGTATCACTTTGGCAATTTTGATCTGTTCTGGTACTGTACCATGTAATAAAGAACTGTTGAAAATGATGGATAAGGGTTTTGATATTTCTGTCGCAACATGTTTTACGATCATATTTCTAATATCGTCATAAGGGGTTTTCTCTAAGATGCAGTTACTTACGACTGCGGGATAACGATTTTTTCGTATAGTAAGAAATCAAAAAAATGTTTGCATCCGTTTTGCGTGCTAAAACTTCAATGCACACTGAACGCATGCTTTACTAACGCGTTTGGTTAATCACGATGTGCCATCAAAGTAATCAAATTTTATCAAAAAATGCCAGTTTTTGTCGTTTTTCTTGAAAACTAACACGGCGGTGACCATGTTTTTTTTTCTTCAGTATTTTAAAGAGCGCAAAAAGTGCTTTATGTAAAATTCAAAAAAACAAATGGCGGATTTACTGTTTTACCTGCACAAAATGATCGACATTTTGGAGTTTTCCCTGTACCTTGTATGGTTAATCGGGTGATTTTTTGGGAAAATATGTAGTGACTTTTTGAAATGCCTGTATCTCAAAAACGAGCACGGTGACCTATATTTTTTTATTTTACAATCGTTATCAGAACAAATAAATCTACCAACTACTTAATTTTTAAGAAAATAAATGGATTATTTGCATCTTAGATGAAACTCCTTAAACATTCCACCAGCGATCGCCTTCGTTATTATTATTCATGTTATTCTCTAAGGTGACTCACAGTTAAGAAAAATCAAAATTAAGCTCAATTTAACATTTTTTTGGTTTTAATAGATTCAAACTATCATGAGTTTTAGCTTTCTAATGCTTTTTTCCTATCAAAATCGGATCAAGAGTTACAGTTGCTTGAAGTTGAGTACACCACGGATAATTTGTATTTTTCCTACACATTTACATGCCATGTATTTCATGCAATGGGTGATATTTATATTCTTATGTTTTCTATTGTTTTTAATCCTGCTATATTTAACATATTTTAACTTAAGAATTAATTACAGACAAACAGAGGTACTTATTGATACTCTCTAAATGTAAACGAGTGAAAATTTCACTCCCCAAAAGAGTGAAACTTTTTTAAACCACTCAGAAAGGAGTGGTTTTGTATGTTAAACAGCCAATTTCCACTCATAAAGAGTGAAAATCACTCTAAAAAGGATGAATTCAGGATGAATTTCCACTCGTCATTGCTCGTTTGAGGAGTTAAACGAAGGACAATTCTTTTTTGAGTTGTCCTTCGTTTAACCATGGAAATAGCAGATAAGACTCCTCAAAGCTAGAACTAGTACCAGTCGTTCCCCTGATCTCCCCTCCCACGGACCCAGCAATGAGCCTGGATTTTAGTTTGATTCAGAGAGTACCAGACATGGTATACACTAAATTGAACAATATTGACAGCCCGAAACAAGGGCTACTCAAAGCCAAAATATTATAAAATGTAAAAAATAGTGTTCTTAAGGGTACGAGGAATCCGTATGCTCAGGAAAATATGAATCCTAACTATTTTCAATCATGAAAAGATAAATAGTTTCCACTGCCTCTGTGTGGACTCGAACCATGGATTATGGCGGGGGTTAGTCATGCATTACGAAGCGAGAGATCTACCGCTGAGCTGTCATGGCAGCGTTGAGAGCATGAACTAAAATCTAGAACATAAACATTAGAATGCCTTTTTTTTTCTTTTGTTTACATAAAAATTGCAATTTTTGCCTCATTGGAATGCCGCTCAATTTGTAAGTAAATTATGCGAATGCGTATATCAGACAAAATGTAGATAATGTAGATATTAAAAACAGACAATTCACAGGGCAACCAGGGCGAACCCACACTCTTAAAAAGAAAGGATCAAATTTGATCTCATAAAGTATTAAATATGAGCTTACCCTTTTTGGGATCAATTTTGATCCAAATTTTCCTCAAATTTGATCCTTTTTGGATCAAAAAGGAGTGTATTTGATCCGAAAAGGATCAACTTTGAGGAGCATTTTGGATCAAATTTGATCCCAAATAGGGTAAGCTCATATTTGATACTTTATGGGATCAATTTGATCCTTTCTTTTTAAGAGTGCAGAGTCGTAATTCAAGTCAGGTTTTTTGTGCAAAACAACGCGGGTTTGTTACATTATCATTCAAATCAACACAACATATTTATCAAATATTATTTGTAATTCAATAAAAGTATAGGCTACAATCTGTCAAAATTTGAAAACAGTCGAATCGTTCGAACATCATAAAATCATGAGGTTTCGGCGAAATAGGCGTCAATTTTTCAAAGTAGTCTATATTGACGTAATTTTGTCCTTGATGTAGGATGTAAATTCACTACACTGTTATACTGTTGGGCAATTTTTTAGCGTTGGTTAAACTATGAACAACCCAATTGTTGGGTAAATAATATTAACCAACTGTTGGTGAAATTTTACTCAATATTTGGGTAATTAGCTAAAACTTTTACCCAACAGTTAGGTAATTAGCCAACATTGTACGCAACGTCGGTAATTATTTACCCAGAAGTTGGGTTGTTCATAGTTGAACCAACGTTGGGTAAATTATTTGCCCAACGTTCTAACAGTGTAGTTAAGTGGCATGTATAAACTAGAGACTCTATTCTATATGTACGCCAAAAATTATGATATTCTCTGATTATGTAAGTAGGTAAAAACTTGCAGTAAAGATGACGTTCAGCCAAACGGCACCCATTTAGGGGCTGGACTGTAGCTACATTCCCTAAATGGGTGCCGTTTGGCTGAATGAGGCTGTAGCCTTAATCCCGCGTTGTTTTGCCCGAAAAAACTGACGTGAATTACGACTCTGAGTTCGCCCTGTTTGAGCTGTGAATTGTCTGTTTTAGTACCTACATTATCTTCATTTTGTCTGATATACGCATTCGCATAATTTACTTACAAATTGAGCATCATAAATGAGGCAAAAATTGCAATTTTTATGTAAACAAAAGAAAAATACGGCATTCTAATGTTTATGTTTTAGATTTTAGTTCATAATCTCAACGTTGCCTTGATATCCTAGCGGTAGATCTCTCGCCTCGTAATGCATGACTAACCCCCGCCATAATCCATGGTTCGTGTCCCCGCAAAGGCAGTAGAAACTTTTTAACTTTTCATGATTGAAAAATATATAGTTAGGATTCACACTTTCCTGAGCATACGGATCAGTACTGATGCGGTTTCCTCGTACCCTTAATCATGTTAATATAAATATATCTATGTCACACCATAGATAATAGACACATGGATGGTTACCACGATTAACCTTGATTAGCGCTGAATAGAATTTCTATTGAGCTAGGAAAATCCTTTTGAAGCTATGTCTGTCTCAGCAGCACTTGAGATTAGAACGGTTTGAATAGCGCGGGATTTATTATCAATGATAACCAATGGTTCAAGACAATGGGATATACATAGTTAGCTCATGGCGTAGTCTTTGCTCAATCAACAATTCCAATGTCGAATAATGCAATTTATATATTAAAATTTTAAAAAACACCACGGTAAATGAAGAAATTTTTAGCTTCCTTCAAAGTGAAATAATTTATTAAGAAGTTTCACCGTGTCTTTTATTTTACACAAGATTCACCTCAATTGCACCATGAAAAACAATTCGGCTATATTTAGTAAACTGACTCTGCAACAGTAAGTCTAACATTGATGTATACAGCCAAACACCTCTAGTGGGTACGATACTAGCCAGGGGCGTCGGAAGGAAAATACAAGTAGTGCGGCCAATGGTAAAAGTGGTGCGGCCTTTAACCCATTAGTTATCAAAAATAAGTAAACAAATAAGCTGCAGAAGAAAGTAGTTACTAAAAACGAATATATACAGTACTCTTTTATGGTTAATGATGCTAGGACCATAATAAAACACATTAAATTAATTTAAATTAATTAATTTTTTATTTTTTCTGGCTGAAAAGTGGTGCGGCCAAAGCCCACATGTCCCACACGGTTCCGACGCCCCTGATACTAGCCAATGTACCTTTTAGCATGATTGCATAAGTCTTGACTGTGGGGAAGGCTAGAGATCCTTAATAGTTAATTGTGAGACACACATATTTTCAATGGTTTAAGAAGCAGAATATCCAAGTGCTCTCTTATCTATGGTCACACTGTTTTTACTTTTTTTTATGAACGCACCGTCAGATAGGCGTGTACCACTGTTACAAAAGTGTGCGTTCGAATAAATAAATAAATAAATAACTGTGAGTCCCCTTAACTAGACACGGTGATTTTTATTGGCAATCTGTCTTTCTTCAATATATATCATTATCAAAAACATTACTTCTTTTGTTATAGTTGTTCTTTCTGACACTTATTGTGTTAAATCTTAATCAATCAATTTGGATTTCCAATAAGTCCACGGGGAGAAACTGCATTTCTAATCAGCATGATTAGTGAATTGATCGGTTAATTTCTGTTGATAAGTAAATCAATAATGGTTTTTATCAATATTCAAAACAAAGCCTTTTGCGTTATTAGAATTTGAACTTGTTTTATGACTTTGCTTATCTGGATTAACATTGAGGATAAGTACATTATGGTCAGAGCCAAAGTGAGCCAAACCCTCCCCATCAATTGTCATCTTCATGGTCATCTTCTGAACCTTACCAACCAATGAGTTAGATGATAAAAAGTAATCAGTAGCAAAATTTTGATGCCCTCTTGTCCAAGTAGGCCTAATTTTGCCAAAGCACACAGTAAAATGATAAATATGCATTTTCACTGAAATGTAACACTCTATTACCGTTACTTTTTATTACTGGATCCCCAAATGGATTTTTATCACCAATGTCTGTCCACACAATAGAAATTATTACACAATACCTTGGTCATTTGATGCTCAAACGTGAGTTAGAAAAATCAAATGTTACATAGAAAAAATGTCAATTTGACACATGAGCTATAGGAAAACGGAACGGACATTTATTTCAGGTTTTTTTTTTTTTTACTTATCCACTTCGATTTTTTTAATTCTCTGGAGGAGAAGTAAAAAAATTCAGTGATAGTGTCTCTAGAAATAAATTACTAAAGCATGATGTTCACTTTTATATCAACAGCTATACCGTTCTTGAATCTTAGCTTTAGGAAAATAGAAATTTGCGAACCATAAGAAATAAAATACCTGGACATTGTCTGTTTTAGAACAAATTGTTTGTGTGCATGGGCGTAACCAATGGGGGGGCCGGGGGGGGGGGGGAACTTCCCCCCCCCCCGGACGCAAAAAAATCGGGAAGGAGAGCAAAAAAATGGGAAGGGAAGAAAGGGAGGAAAAACAGAAAAAGGGAAGAGGGAAGAAGAGGAAGGGGAAAGAAGAGGAAAAAGGGAAAGGAAAAGAGAAGAAGAAAGAAAAGGAAGGAAGAGAAAAGGGAAAGGAGAAAAGAAAAAGAAAGAAACCATTATTTCATCAAAAAATAGGATTTTTTTAGCTAAAATAAAATAATATTTTTGCGCGCGCGCTTCGCGCGCGTTTCAAATTTGTTCAAGCAAGTACAAAAATTGGGAAGCCTCAAGAGTCTTGCCCCCCCCACCCGGACGGTCAAAGCTGGTTACGCCCCTGTTTGTGTGTTCCTATAGGTGTCTATATGATTTGAATACGTTTATTAGAGTTTCATGTCAAATATCCACTTTTTTAACAAATAATCTCAATAGGCAAATCAAATGTCCAATTAGGAAAATAAATATAATTGCAGATCTTTACAAACATCAACATACATTTTTCAGCTCAACAAACAATGGTTCTTAGTTCATAGTTGGAAGTACTTTCATAATATGCAAGAAGTGTTTAAATAATGGAAAGTTGTGGATTACTGTTAATATTGAGTATAGGCTATCTTTAATAAATGAGATGGTGAGGCCAAATAAAAAAAAGTTGTCTGTTTGTACCCTTCCAAGGTCCACCAACGCCCACCCCTATTTTTCAAAACAAAACTATACCACGCCTAATTTTCAGATTTCCAAAAAAAGAAGGTTTTTTTTTCTTTGTGACCTTTGATCTTTTGAAACTATTTTGTTTGTTAAGTTGTTGTTTCATTTTATTTACATTTTAATACTGTTTTTAAACGTGTACATGTAGGCCTATAAAGAGATTTATCGGTACAATATACTTATTTGCATCTTTATAGAGATTATATATCTTGGTGTAGCTTTGACTTACATTTGAAATAAAAAATCAGAAGAAAAAAAAATTGCACGCCCGCACTTGCTTAAAAAAACAAAACCAAAAGTTTTGGAGGACACCAAACAATCATTTTTTTTTTGGCCTAATTTTGATCAGTGCATAGTCGTGTGGAGATTCGTGGGAAAGATAACTTGCTACTTCGTAATAGGTCAATAACAACGGGTATGCTTTGTTCATTGGCTAATAATTAATCGAACATGTCAATTGAGCTTCTTGAACATGACCAATTACGTAATTGTTCTCCACATTCCTGTATAAATTGTATAAATCAATCTACCAGCGACATTTTGATTCGTTCTTTGACAATTGATATACACCTTACCGACTTGCACTACGGACGGACATTGGATCACGATTACAATTTGATTTTTTAATAATATCGGAAACTTTTCGATTTGATATAAGCTGAACGTTTCTCCTATTATCTCGACCATAATCATCCTTTTACGTTATATATACGGCGCTGATTAATATGAACAGCAGGAGCAGATATCTCGATGGTACCCTGACGGAGATGGCCCTGAATGACCAACTTACAGATATGACAGTCATCTTTGATGATGGATCAACTTTGAGGATGCATTCGCTTGTATTCAGAGCAAGGATACCTCTTTACAGGGATCGTTTTCCAGGATTAATGAGAAGATGGGACATGTCAGATGGGTTCGAGATGAAGGCATTTCCCGCTGTAATCTCGAAAGAGGTATGTTTAACATCTTATTCCCGGGACCTTATTATCATATCTGTTTGGCATTATAAATAGATTAAATTTAAATTTAAATAAAATAAGTGGGTTTTTTCCAAAATGGAATAACTCAATAAGAGTGAAATTGGAGAAACCACCAGTTTAATGCCACAGTCCCTAAAAACGTCTCACTCGGCTGAATGTCATGTTTACTGCACGTTTTAAGCTACTCAGTAACTTACACCTATCAGAATATCACAATTTTTGGTGTACATATTGAATAGAGTCTCTAGTTTATACATAACATGTAACTTTTAAGTTAAAAGTAGAGATTGCACAACATTACCAACACTCTTAAAAGAAAGGATCAAATTGATCCGATAAAGTATCAAATATGAGATTTTAGTTCACGATCTCAACGCTGCCTTGATAGCTCATCGGTAGATCCCTTGCTTCGTAATGCATGACTAACCCCTGCCATACTCCATGGTTTGAGTCCCCGCAATGGCAGTACTGAGAAACTATAAACATTGTATTTTTTATGACTAGAAGATAGTTAGGATTCACATTTTCCTGAGCAGATGGATTCCCTTTACCCTTAGCTACACGCCCATTTGTGAAGGGTGTTAAATGTTAAATCATAATTTAGTGACAAAAATCAATCGATTTGAGAAATCTCAGAGATTGTGTGTTATTGTTATTATATTTTTTATTATTCAATCTTTGGTGGATTTATTCCCTGTTGGAAAGAAAATGTTAAATTTCAGACGAGTAAATGTTTTTTGTAACGAAAATTTGTCGTTTCAGGCAAAAGTTCACACAGTGAATTAAATATACCCATAATCGTAGCAAGAGGGGTTTTTATGGAAAAGAGTTTTATTCCATGAAACTAGATTGGATATATAGGCCTACTGATCATTGGTCGATTTTGACAAAAAGTGGAGTTATTCCATTTTGGAATTGAGCTATTCCTTTGTTTAAAGGTGCAATTCATGATTTTGATGTGGCTTCTTTTCTAGCTAAATGTAAAGAAGAGTACAAAATAAATATACACTGAAAATTTCACTTGATTCCGACCGTTCAATTCCAAGTTACAAGCTTTTCAGCATTTTGAAAATCCACATAAGCTACTGTGTTGTAATTACTGTCGGGGCCCCGACAATAATTTGAAAATGCAGGCATGAGAATTTTCAGTTTTTAAAAGGAATTCAGTTTTTTTGGTTGCCAAAATTTACTTGTTTTCATTTATTTTCAGCCTATTTTGGAGCGTTTTTGCCTAATTTCACGCACTTTTTCAGTTTTTCTCACCACTTTCAGTTTTTTTTATGAAAGGCCATTCTCAGAGGTTGATTTAAGCCCTTCCCATCATACAATTCAAACAGTCTCTTCCACAGCTTACAAACAGCTCACTGAGTGAACCAACTACATAGACTTATATGTAAAACTACTGATGGAAAACTTGCTATAGAACATTTTTTATTTTGTCCAACTGTGAATGAAAAGGACCTTCAGAAAGAGGATAATCACAGCTTGATATCAATGCAAACAAACCCGAGTTGGACAGAGTTTTTCATTCACAAAATACAGTTTGAAATAGAGTAAATTCAAACTGTTTACCATACAAATGAATGCAGTAGTGGAGTGACCTTGGTTAACATTCCATGGGGTCTATTGGTATGTTGCTGTGTGTTATGGGAAGGGCTTAAATCACCCTCTGGGCCATTCTCATGCCTGAAAATGACACATTTTCTCACTTTTCTCAAAAATGCAAGCACATATGAAAGAATGGTTTGGGATCGTATCGTATACCAGTTGAGGATTCTTATAAGCTAAAAAACTCAAATCTGATAGACGTGACCTTGAGGGTGAAAAGTGGATCATGAATTGCCCCTTTAAGGTGTTTTGTCCACACGCTGTCCACGCGTACCAGTACGCGCTAGTTTCCGAGTAGGTAAATGCTGCAATATGCATGCGCACATACTCTGGGTAGTATTTTGAAGCTAAAAATTGCCATATATTTTAATATTTTTCTTGAAAACTAAGTCGGTGACCCCCAATTTTTATTTGAAAGAATGCTCGGGCAGATTTTTTGAATCAACACTAAATGTTTTCACTTTTGCCACATTTCCCATAGACCTCTGTACTAATTTATCCAAAAAAATCTCCAAAATGGTGTTTTTAAACAGACTCTCATGCAAAAACGAGTCCTGTGACCCCCAATTTTTATTTTAAAAATCGGTTCTACATCGATAAAATAAAATTCATGCCGATTTTTAATAAAATTGCTCGGGCGGATCTCTCATGGACCAAACACCTTGGTGGGCAACCTTTTTACTACCGTGGGCCAAAAAAAGTTCCAATATTTTTCGTGTGCCGCATCTCCGGGTCGCATCCAAAGTACTAAAAGAGCTCATTTAGACCTATGAAATAACTTGGTTTAGCTACAGTGTCTCTCACATTTTAAAAGGTGCGTCAATCCAAAGTTCCATCAAAAATAATCTGAGAAATGTACCCTTTTTAAACTTTAACCACAAAAAGTTCAATGTTCCTAATACACACCTAATGCCCTCGTTTTCTGCAAAATGTCACCATGAATGGCACTATGTTTGATCTCCAGAAGGGAAAATAGCAGATCATTTTCAAATTCAAATTTTCATGGGGTAGTAGTATCAAAGAAAGTTTTCCCTACCTAATTATACTTCTGTTGCAAGTTAATAATTAGCAAAAACATACTTTGAAAAAACCTCAAGGAAGACCTGGAACATTGTCTTTGCTCGGTGTGGGAATGAATTTCCTTACTCGTCTATATAAAATGTATTCGGTCATAAAAAGTTAAATCAACTAAAAAAAAAAAGTATTTGCAAATAATGTGATAGTAAACCCGTCAAAACATCAGCCACCAAAAATATCGCTACTGTTGGTGTACTCCACTACATCCGATATTTCAAAAATACATGCTTTAGTTAATTCAGAATGAATCTATATTGTGTATGTTAATATTTGTATTTATTGATTTATATTAAAACAATTTGTTCAACTTTGGAAGACTATAATTATTATATTTACACATTATTATTTTTTCTTTGTGGGCTTGGCGGGCCGCACAAATTGGCGGGCCATAGGTTGCCCACCACTGCCTGAAGGGCATGATCGCAATCATGGAGTGTATATATCACAGCTTTTACAGCTGGGCAAAAATCAGATGGCGGGGCTAACCAATTTTTAGTGACAAGGGCACAGACGAGTATGAAAAGCAGCAGCTAATTGGTCCGTCTGTTTAATTTTGAAATATCAACATAAATGACTTGGACACAGACTTATCCACACTGCACTGTTTAGGTTGCCAGCTATCAAATTAAGAAACGCCAATAGCTACTTGAAGTTGAAGTAGGCCTACTTTGGTTTCTGGAATTACGATCAATATGATCAATAAAGTCGATTGATGAATCACTGCTGTTTTCTACAAATGAATTTCAAATTTCAAGAGCATAAACAATTTTCATTTTAATTTTTGACTTAAGTTATCTCAGGAAAGTTGAGAATGATTTCAACAGACGAAAGCAAGGAACACAATAATATTAATAAGGATATGCATTCATTTAAACTTGAACTTAAACAAATTTTTCATTAAAATAGATAACAAAATAACATTAGAAAATAAAAAACAGATCCACTTATTCACACTTCATAAATTAAATTTAAGTCCTGTTTATATTAGTTAGAAAAAATTGAAAATAATAATAATTATTGTTTTTTCAAATTTACCAAATGAATTGAATTTCTTTTGGTAAATTTGACTCTGCCTTTTGAAAGTATAAACATTTCTAATCAGTCAATTGCTTTTCAAACATAAATTGAAATTTTCATTATTTTTTGCTTGATTATGTTGAGCCCCCGAGGAGCGGGGTGGGGGCATTCCATTCACATTTATGAATTGAACTTTGCTAACTTTTATTCGTTGTATATTTTACCACTGCTTTAATTATGTCTCGGCTGTACATTATTACTGAATTTATTTAGTACTTTTAGATAGTTAATTAATTTTCGTGTTGGCTTGTTAGGAGCTATATAGCGACTTTTGTCTTAAGCGCCTCATAAATTGCTATTGTCATTATTATTAAAAACAGATAGGCCTATAAGAGTCACCTAAAATTCACATGCGCATCATTTTTCCATGATGCATAGTAAATTGTGGGAAATAATTTCATGTAAATTTCTACTTTTACCGAAAATACTCTTAATTAGTTAAACAATTAATTAACAATTACTTTTAGAACATTTTGTATTTTTGATAGTATGTAACAAATAACCAAAATAATTTAGGCCTACATGTAGTTATAATAATTACTACTAGTTAATGGGGGCTAATTTTAGGGCATGGGGATATTTGAATCATAAAGTAACATAAATAAATAATTTACTAATTAAATACTAGCATCATATAGTTTTAAATAATTATGCATGAAGTAGAAAGGTAGCATAGAAAAAATGCTCAGATTGACCTGAAACTTGGTATGAATGTACTTTAGGACATCCTGAGCAACGTTAACACATTTTAATAATCATCCGAGCCCATTAAGAGGGTCACAGGTGTCAAAGGTCAAATTACCAAAAGGTGGCGGATTATTCTTTGTTCACATTAAAATTAGCAAAAATATACTGAACAAATCTAGGTGACCTTTTCACCCCAATTCATAAGTTAATAGATCCAAAATGCTCTGATTGGCATGGAATTTGACATGAATGTACCTTAGGACATCCTCTGCAGCATAAAAATATTTCACACTTTATCCGAACGTCGAAGGAAAGGGGTTCTTAAAGAAAAACATTTCTTTCTAAATACACTGATTGACATAGAATAATTTTTGAAAATCATCAGAGGTCATTTTATTTCTCTGAGAAATTCCTGTTTGTGAGACAGATTATCGAAACAAGTCGTAGTCATTGCCATCTGTGTGCCATGTATGCATGGCTAGTTATTTTTCTTTTTTCTTTTTCATTTCACTTACATTGTATTATTTTAATACCATTACATTTATTTGAGTATAGGCCTACTTATTTGCATCTTTATAGAGACCATAACTTGGTGTAGCTTTGACTTACATTTGAAAAAATAAACAATCAAAAGAAAAATCCACCTGCCCGCACCCAGGGGGGTACTCAGTTTTCGGTTGGGTACGGACGCGCGGCCGGAGTTTTCGACTACCACATGTTTTGTAAACCTGAGGAAGCAATGCTACCCATATGTAAGCCAATTTGACTTTAACAACCGTTATTTAGAACATTCAATGCATTTTTACAATGTAAATTGCGCTTCAAAAGCCCAATTTGGCAACCGATATGTAAACTAAAGGAAAAATTGATCAAAAATGGCCAGTTTTGAAAAATGCAATCGTTATGTAAACCATTTTTCAAATTTTTGAGGGACCTTTGGTGAACCTGGGAGGTTAAAAATGCAACCGTTCTCGGCCGCGCGTCCGTACACCCACCTTTCCACTAAGTACCGGGCCCGCACTTGCTCAAAATAAAAAGTTGTGGAGGACAACCAAACAACTATTATTTTCTTGGCCTAATTTTGATCAGTGATAGTGTGGCGGGGGTTTGAAAATTGAAACTTAAACGGACACATGCACACACTCCCTAGATATAACTTTTATTTTATTTATTTTATTCTTATTTTATTTTATTTCATTTACATTTTGTTATAAAATATCATAACATCTTTTTTGAGTTGATTGGATTACAATTTTCACGTCTGTGATGGGATCAAAATCATTCCTCTCTTTAATTAGTGATCAATACATCTTTTTTATGATGTATCCAGGTGTTATCCTTTGTTGAAGATCAATATTCCATTATTGTTGGATTAAGTTTTGACATCTTTTATTACTAAATTTCCATCACTGTTTATAATCTACCCTATTTTGGCAATCAATTTGAGACTGTTAGAAAAAAATTGAACAGCCGTTGTATCATTATCTTTCAACCTTGTTTAAAATAAAATTTAAACATCAGTTGTTGAATTTTTAAAAACAATATTGTGTACATTAATTTTTAGTCAGGTCGAGCGATGATCTATTGATACAGTGTTTTTTTTTTTTAAACTTTGCTTTAAAGGAGCTTGGTCCGATTTTCCAAATTTTAGTATTATGTCCACTCAAGCGGTCTAAATTTCAAATTTCAGCTGAATCGGTTGAACCGTTTTGATTTTATGGGCAAATTTGTATATAGAGCCGCGTATACGTGGTCATGTAAAATTAGTTATGGCATGGAAATACAGTGCAACCTCTTTTATCCGAACCTCATTTATACGGATTACTCTGTTATCCGGCTGAATAATTTCAAAGGAAAACATGTTTTGTCATTGCCTATAATCATGATTTAATGCATTTGAAGGACATTTTTGTGATTTTTACCTTCAAAAAGTGCTTACAAAGTTTATTCACACATTATACCACTTCTCATTGACTATTTTATGTTACACCAATTTAAAGGCTTATGGTGTTAAGGCAGATTTACACACAATTCTCTTATGCGAATTTTTCACTTATCCGGCCATTGTTTGGTCCCATCATGTCCGGATAAAAGAGGTTGCACTGTAGTAGAATTTCCATGGTTATGGTTACCATACTAGACACATTTTCATATATACTATCGGGAGTGCTCGCGAAATGTGAGACCTGCGCAGGTCTTGAGACTTGCAATGTATAGGGTATCAAAATAGGGTATCGAATTTGGGTGTTCAATTCAGTCTCTTAAAGGTATGAAACTAAGAAATGCTTCACAATACTCCCTAAAATGGTATAGGCCTACAATTAATATAGGCCGCTATTTACTCACATTTGTTGAATAATTATTTTATCACACCCGTTATCACATTGCATTTGGTCTAGGATTTGGTCTCAGATAGCGTATTCATTGGAACATATATGTGGTCCTGTTACCCAGGTATAATTTTGATAGATATAACATAGATAAGGTATTCATTCAAACAGATATGATGGATTTATTGCCCCATCCCTCAGGCCTTGCATTTAGATCTTCATATGATTCGAATACACATCATATGATAGTGCATTGCATGCCTGTAAATTAGAAACTCTTTCTTCTAGGAGGGAGGAACATTGCCTTAAATTTGCTTGTTCCCTCTCAAAATCTGCTCGCACAAGCAATTTGCTCCCCCCTAGAAGAATTGAAATTCATGGAAGAACGCTAAGGAATGCCAGTGATTTCACCCAACTACCTGCTCGTACGCTGAGGTTTTCTAGGAGTCCTATTCCAGTCAACCAGCAGGTCAGTCTGTGCACAAAAGCAAGGTCACAATTTCTTTCTGTGAAATGGAACTTTTGCTAACATGTCCGAAGATTTCCGTTTTTTTCCGAATGATAGTGCGCAATTTGGATAGCTTTTTCTGGAAATCTATACGCTTGATTT
>JXSR01S023459.1:61651-91369 GCA_000969725.1 Ophiothrix spiculata | reverse complement strand
AAATTTTCAACTTTGTCCGATTTCAAAGGTTAAGGTCTCAAAATGTTCATCTTTGACCAGCGATCAAAAGTGTCAATGGTGACCCCATCGTCCGACCTTTCACTGTGGGTCAAAGGTCTAAAGAAAAGGTCAAATTTTCAACTTTGTCTGATTTCAAAGGTTAAGGTCTCAAAATGTTCGTCTTTGAACAGCGATCAAAAGTGCCAATGGTGACCCAATCGTCCAACCTTTCCCTGGGGTCAAAGGTCAAAAGAAAGGTCAAGTTTTCAACCTTGTCCGATTTCAAAGGTTAAGGTCTCAAAATGTTCGTCTTGGACCAACGATCAAAAGTGGCAATGGTGATCCAATCGTCTGACCTTAAACTGGGGGTCAAAGGTGAAAAGAAAGGTCAAATTTTTAACTTTGTCCGATTTCAAAGGTTTGGCAAAGGTCAAAAGAAAGGTCAAATTCTCCTTAGTCCGATTACAAAGGTGGAAGGCGGAGGCATCGTGATCGACACTCTGTGTTGAGAACCGCGCGGCCCGAGAACCGCGTATTCTGGTTTTACATGAATCAGTAGAATATGTTCATTGTAATATAACCCTCAAGTAGTTTTCCTTGATTTTTGATGAATATTGGAGAATTTGCAATTCTTTGCCTGCTTTAATTTTTTGTCACCGACGGGGGAAAAAAAAGGTGTGAACACAGCGTTTCTTGTTTCAAAAGTTAAAAAGATTATGTTTCTACACACGTAATGGGTAAACAAATTATTTTTGATGAAATTGTTTCTCTTTTAATATGTATTAAATTATCTTTAGAAGATCAAGCTTTGTTTGATTTTTTATCTGGTAAATCCATGCAGTTCTAAGGTACAAATTTGGGATTCAGAAAACACAAGATAGTCAAATAACCATCAAAGAATGATATATTGCAAAATTAGTTATATCTCTCAATTTGAACCATATTTCTGTGTAAATTTTTCGTATTTATTTGGATATTACTACACTTCTAAGCGGTTTAATTAGAGCATAATCAATAAATTTTTAACTCTAAATTGAATCTAGGCTAGTCCATTTAATATATACATTTAGGATGGTTGGGACCGTTTGCAAACACTTGTAAGGGGAGGACTGATGTAAAAAGGGGGCATTTAAATTTTTCACCATATTAAGGGGAGGGAGCCTTGAAAAATCACAAATTTTCCAGTAAAATTTGAGTTTACATGTTTTTCTATGGAGTTGACCACTAATTTTTTTCACAAACAAGGACCCCTTAACCAATTCTTCGTCCTATTATGAGTAAAATGGATCATGATGCTCTTCAGAATGATATTCACAACATTTATAATTGGACTGTTCTGAATAAATTGCCTCTCAATCTTTCCAAATGTTCTGTAATGCATATGACTAGATCGAAATCTCCTAAATACTGCCATAGCTACATCATGGGAGAGAGTAAACTTGATGAGTTTAAGCTTCTTGGTGTCACTTTCAGTAAAGATCTTTCTTTTGACTCACACATTGATATTATATCTAGAAAGGTTTCTAAATTGTCTGGCTTCATCATTAGATGCACAAAGAACATAAATTCTTATGCTTTGCTGAATCTTTATAAAGCTCTCGTCTTACCTCACATTGTCTATTGTGCTTGTGTCTGGGCTCCTTGTCAGCAAAATCACATGACCATATTGGAAAAAGTATAGAGGAAAGTCACACGTACTCTGTTCTTAAAAGCAATCTCCAAATGCTGATGTTAGGCCTCCTTACTCGGAAAGACTTCTTAGTTTGGATTTAGTTAGGCTTGAAGATACTTTCAAGATTCTTAGACTTGTTCTGGGTTTCAAGATTTTGAATGGTTTGGCCCCTGCCTCAATGTGCTCTTTAGTTCAAAATAGCAGGTTGAATAATACCAGACTTCTGCATCAATCATCTAGACCTCTTCCTTTTTTAATTCAATGTTCATTTCTCTTCCTCGACTTTGGGATGAAATACCACCTTATTTAACAACCTCTCCCATTTTAAGGAAGGATGTAGAAGTCATTATTTGGCTTTGCTTATTTGATTTTGTTCATGTTGCATTTATGGTGATTTTTATATTACAGATGAATTTTACCATGTGTACTTATTTTGTTTTATGTATTCTTAATTATTGATTTATTTGGTATTTAGTGGATACATGTAGCTTTTGTTTTCACTCCTGCTCATTCATAACTTATACATTATGCAACTGTGTATGTACCATTATTTATTTACAAATATGTTTATAGGGATAGGAGAGCACTTATGTGGTTGGGCTGATAGCCCATTCTTTCTATCCTGAATTACTTGCCTTCTAGTTTTAGTTAATGTCAGTTTTTTGTACTAAAGTATATTGTTAGTCAATGAATGTGTAAAGTAATAGTTTTCATGTTCTTGATTTGTAATTTCCATGTTTTGAAGTGCAAGAAATTCCAATAAATATTATCTTATAAATGTAAATTGCTAACAGAATACTAGTGCCTTTAAAATGTGCTCATAATTAAAGCATGGTCCGATTGCTTCAACTTTTTTACAAACTTTTTTCAGATTTTGGTACCAAAATATTGCCTCTATTTTTCTCATAACCTGTGTGAAATTTCAGGGCTGTATTATGTTCCGTTTTGGATATATGTAAGAAAATGGGTCTAATTATGGTAACCATAATTAATTTTATACAGTAACGTTAACGTATAAGGCGGTTCTGAAATACAAAATTGCCCACAAAATCAAAATGTTTGGTCGATTAGCTGAAATTTGAAATTTAGACTTCTTTAGTGGTCATCTTTCATATGACAACTTTGAAAAATATTGAAAACTTATATTTGAAAAATCGGACAAAGCTCATTTAACAAATATTAATTATAAGTGATATGGTATTTTATTTTCAGACAAAATGTTACAGAAGTTAAGCATATATTACATACATTTATGATGAAATTTTGGTACCTAACCTTGAATTTTCTATTAAATGAGCAAAAATGTCAACATGGTTTCCGAGACAAAATTTCAAGATTTTGCTGGTTTTTGGTACAAATATGCTAATTTTATGCAAATGATGACATTCAAAATCATCTTTTAAGTATAATTTGCAAATTTTAAATGTTATGTTCAGAATATTATACAAGAAAAAGCATTTAAATGTATTAATGGTGCAATTCATCATTCTGATGTGACATTGATCCTACCTCTAATTTTCTGAATAAATAAAAAGAAGAGTACAACATAAATATATGCTGAAAATTTCACCTGATTCCGACCATTGGTTTTCAAGTTACAAACTTTTCAGCATTTTAAAAATCCCCATAGACTAATGTGCTGTAATTATAATTAGAAAATGACACATTTTTGCACTTTTCTTAGAAATGCAAGCACATATGAAAGAATGGTTTTGGGATTGAAACAAAATTAGTCAAGGATTCATTCTAGCTAAAAAAACTCTATTTTGATAGAGGTGACCTTGAGGTTGAAAAGTAGATCATGAATTGCTCCTTTAATAATAAACAAGTATTTTAAATTTTAGCATTGACCAGTAAGTTAATGAAAATAAGGTCTGTTCCACTGTACATAAGATGAGCATGGTCTGACTTGTCACTGTTCTGTTTTCCCTTTCATACACAGGGGCGTAGCCAGGGAGGGGGTAAGTTGCCCCGAGCGCCACCTGTAGGGGGGGGGGGGGCGCCAAATTGCCGTGACATGAAAAATAATTAGGCCAACAACAGTGGACATACTACTTAAATTAGCCAACTTTTGCCTAATTTTTTTGAGCGCACCCTTCATATTTAAGAACTTTTTAGATTTTTTTAAATAAGCAAATTTTACTGCAAAAAACATGAAATTTTGCGCGCTGGGAAAAAATTAGGCAAATTTTAGCAGAAATTACCCATTTTAGCAAAAAAGAGGAGTTTTTCAAAGCTATTGGATTTTTTTGTGGGGCGTACCCTCGCCAGACACCCTCGCTACGCCCCTGTTCATATATATTTTATGCAATTTCATATTGCATTATTGCAAATACTTCCTATTCTTTCCTCACTTTAAGGCCAATTCAGGTATGAGAACATTCCATGCTAGAGCAGCTCATCTGTGGAATGATATTATTACATCAGATACTCGCTCTAACTTTGATACTCTGTCACTTTATCAATTTAAATGTGTACTTGCCAAAATATATGATAAATAAGTACGTGTTTCAATGTAAATATTATTAATTTGTTTAATTATTAGATTCTTATATTGTATTTATCTTTAAGTTTTGCTAATATTTCATCCAGGGCCTCCTAGAATAGCAGTGCTTTGTCACTGAAGGAGCTACCCTGAATAAAGAAAGCTTAAATAAAAAAAAAAAAATAAAAAAAAATAAAAAAAAAATAAATAAATAAAAAAAAATAAAAAATATATGTAAATTTTATTGGGATGGCCGTACATGTATTTCCTACGTGGATTTCACATGTGTTGTGAGACAATTATGTGAAAGATTTTGGAATCTATATGACTTGTTCGGCAAACCGGCCATGCACATGCAAATTATGCATGTTGCCTTGCCTTTCATAATTTATATCTGTATTATTTTACTACTGTTCTACTGCACTTATCTTTTCATGTGATTTAAAAAAATAAAAGCACTTGTACTTTGTGCCAAGTGGAAGAAATAAACAAAGTTGTCTTGTCATGAGTAAAGCGTATTCAAGTCTCTTGCATTGTGGGTAGGTCTTCATACCGTGAATATGGTTGATTGTTTAAATGCATTCAACATCAATGTTGCCATAACCAACCACTTCAAATCATATCCCATCTCATCCATCAAAATACATCATTACCAGTAAATTTACTTGGTGGAACCGGTGATTAATTTGCACAAAACAAAATAGCTGCCAAAACTGGGGTAATTTTCAAAGTTGATTAAATCATGTAATCTATTTGGGTTCCACTCATCACAAAAAGTCAGAAAAAATATACCTTTACCTATCTCCGTAGTATCCAAAAACGTGAAAGGTCATATCGAAAGGTACCTTAAGGTCGGCATAGTAAATTACAAGATACAGGCCATTGAAGCTAAGCAGTCAAAAATCACGTCCAAGGTCGAATTTCTAATTTTATCAGAAACGCTACCTCTGAAGTGTATCCTATCAGATTAATAAGGTTCCAATTAACACCCAAAACAGAAGACAAATGTTTTAAAAACCGAGATAAAAATCCTTTCCCCATTTAAGTTTTATCAGTACAGAAACTTAAAACTCATTTTTCTCAGAACTATAGTTTTCTGAATCAGCCTGACACCTTTTACCAATTTGGATGCAAATTGAAATCGGATATTCAATAACCAAAAGCAATGTGTCATTTTAAACCTATAATATATAATCTTTCAGATGAGACCAAAAAAATCAGTTTTCATTTTGGGACCCTTATGGAACCTTTTGATATGAAGGGTCAAATGTGCCCATATGGGAGACAAAAATTGGAAAATCGCTGGATTTAATGCTCCCAAATTGTTTCTCTTGCAAAACTATTCACACAAAGTTATATTTAAGGTGCGTTTACACTGACGAATTTGAGGTAACGGCAAGCAACATAGACCTGCATATTTTTTACGTCCGTCATCATTGGCAAAAGTCAGTTAACCTCATACACGCTGCTAGCTAAGCACGCTGTTGTTACTATCAGTCGCTTTCAGTTACAGCTTTCTAGTTGAAAATACGTTACCCTAAGTCGTCACAGTGTAAACGCACCATTAGCAATATCTTAGATGTATTATTGCCATGGTTACTGATCAAAGTAAACTTTGGGTTACAAGTTCAAAAGCAATGTGTGGACTTTGTTTTGCCTGATACCATAGCAACGACTTGCCTGAAGCAATTTTACTTAATTTAGACACTTGCAGAAGGAACATTATGAGACAATTTCGAAGAAAATCTGACAATGTTTAATTTTTGGTCTCCCATAGGATCTATTGCATGACCCCTGATATGACCTTTCACATAATTGGACGTAACCTACTATGTCGGAAGTAGCGACGTCGTAATTTATGTAAATCACACAACACATGCGTTTTGATTCCAAACAAACAGGGTGGACAGTTTTGCCACATGTTAAAGTCTATGGGGAAAAAGTCAAGACTCCTATTTCATCTGTAGCATTCTTCTAAAAACAAAAAATAAGGGTAAACATGCATACTAATTATGCTGAAGGTTGTGATCACAAACCCGGATGGGACCCCTGCTGTTGTTTTTGTTTTCCAACCTAGTAAAACCAGTCTGATTTGTATGTTATGTACGTCTATTCCGTTAAAAAGTATGATCAGTGGACATAATCATTTGTTTGGAACCAGATGGCACATGTAAGGCTAATTATCTCAAATGTGACGTCACTACTTCCCCAACGTATTAACTATCAGAGATAGTTAAAACTTTTAAAATTTTCAAATATAATGCTGCATGCATAGCGTGAACAAGAAAAAGGTGAATTATGGTTGTTTTTTAGAAAAGAATGTATCAGGTCACACCTTTTTGGGTATCAAAAATAGTCATTTTAGCTCATTTCCCTGTGGGTCTGTCATCATTGAAAGGGGGTATCAGGCATGACCAAGGACTTCCAAACAGCACCCAAAACAAGTACAGTGGAGCCTCTTTAACACACAATCTCTTAACCCATAAACCCTGATAACACAAACTAAATTTTCAAGTCCCTTGCACTAAATTTATATGTAATTACTGATGGATAACACAAAGTCCTGATAACACAAAGTAAAATGTGTAGCCCCACAGATTTTGTGTTGAAGAGGTTCCACTGTATTTACATACACATGTATTCTCAAAATTTACACCCTAAGTAAGTATGATTGTTGAAAATTTACTACCCTAGGCAAGTAATATTTAGTTTTTGTTTTTTTGCTTGCCCCTAAGCAAGTAAAAACCTTTATATACCATAACAAGTGATATCATTTTGCTTTCCTTACGTGAAGACTTTACAACTTCTTTATGTTAACCATATTCCTAACCTATGGAGGATAATAATCGAAAATAATTACTCAAAAGACATTTCTTGGGTGTAATTATCTTTGCTTTTGATTTTATTCCATTAAATGCACACTTCCTAAGATTTCGTTTACAATCATCATGAACACTTAAAGAACAAAATTAAAAGGTATAATAATTATGTCTATACAAATTCAGGACAACAACTAAATCTACAAGTAAATAATAATCCAGTGTCCCATTTCTGGGTGAAAAATCACTTTGATAAGTAGATCCTGATCCAAATCCACGTCCACATGCACAATTCACTTAATGTTGAGACACCGACCAGCTAAACCATTCTATTCACTACCAATGAAACAGCTGACACAATAACAGTTTACAAATTTTGCTTACGATATCAATATTAGGCTCTGCACGAAACACGAACACTGCGCTATAAGTAACTTTGAGCAGAGTCCATGACGTAAAAACAATATAATGTCTTTAGAAGAGGTTTTGGCCTCGGTATCCCATAGGGATAATTCTTGTTGATGTTGGTGAGATTTAAATCCAGGATTGCAGGGATGCTTGAGAAAATTTGAGACGCTGCATGTGGATTTCCATGGGATTTAAGCAACCTGTTAAGAGCAAAGGTTGAATGAACCCTAAACGAACATCCGTCAAGTATTTCAATATCTATTCTAATTTACATTACATCAGATATTTGAGGAGAAATACATATTTTTATATGATCAATAGGAATGATATAATATCCCAATATATGGAGTAGTTATCGGTTTCTCATCATTAAACCTGCATAATCAAGTTATTAGAAAATACATTGGAAGTCATAAAAATTGTTTAAAGAGCAACTACCTGTTGCACAATATTATTGCGCATGGAAATCAACAACAACAACAAATGCATCCGGGATTAAAAATGGATTTGATGATGAAAAGTCCCTATGTGATAACTCACCCTGAAAAGGGTGACTTTGCAGCAGAACACTTTTCAAGAAACAGTTGCAAATAGGCAGCAAAAAATAATGAAAATAATAAGAATTTCAAGCAGATTTTCTGTGGTAAAATGTGATCGCCTTCATCAATTTCAACATGTAAGGTGTCATTTTAAAGCTTATAAAATGATGCAACAGATGAAATGATCAAATTCAAAATTGATATTATCTGCAAAGTCTCCCCTTTCGGGGTGCACCATCACATATATGCGTGAAATTTTTATGATTTTCTGTATATTTTTTTTTCACAGCTGCATGGAATATTATATCAAAAAATGAAGTAGTCTTCATTACGTGATGACTCACCCCGTAAAAGGGGACTTTGCGACAGAACAATTTTTATGAAACGTGAAAATAGGCAGCAAAAAAGAAAATAATAATTTCCAGTAGAATTTCTGTTGTAAAATGTGATTGGCTTGATCAATTTCAACATCAACAAGCAATGTGTCATTTTAAAGCTTAGAAAATGCTGCAACAGATGAAATGATAAAATCAAAATTGATATCATCTGAAAAGTCTCCCCTTTTCGTGGTGAGCCATCACATCTGTGCATTCAATTTTATGAACAACAGACACATATTTGCACAAAATTGACACAGAATATTCTACACAAAGAAAAAATTTTGAACAAACCCTTAACGATCACATAAAGCTTATCTTAGTGCTTGTTGTGAATTCACAACTCTGTACAAATGTTTCTTTGATTAATTCTATCAATGAAAAATATGTCTTTTCTCAAACACCATTCCATATGATGAATGAATACACATATGGAAAAACCAACTTCACAGAAATATACCAGACAGGTATTTGATTTATGCATTGGGGGTGGGGTGGGGAACATGCTGTTCAAATTGTTAAACCCATACTCATTAAGAGACTTTAGGCAAAATATAATAATAACACTAATAATATAAATTAGTACCAATAACAACAACAATAACTGTAATAATGACCAAACACATATAATTTAAACCCAGATGGATTTTGCGTGAAAAAGTGACACGTCTGAGTGGCACGTCCTCATATACCATAATATTAGATTAGCTCACTGGAGTGGGTGGTATACAAAATGTAGATACCATTGTTTCCGTTAAGTTTTTTGAGCTTGCGTCAATTTGAGCAAGTTTGACAAAGTTTAAGAGGTGCTTGCACCAAAATTATGAGCTGGGGCTGAAAATTGGCCCAATAAAGCTGGAGAAAACATCTTTCTCACACATTTTCAGTAACGCATTGCACAAATTTTCACCCCTCCTGTATTGGCACGCCATACAGCCTTAGCAGAAACACTGGTATAAACCAATGCCAGCTTAGTATTTGTATTTTTGATGTGTGTATTATGATCAATTTTGACTCCCTTTATAACAATATATTGGAAATTCAACACTATACCGGGTATCACAAAAAATATGTAAAATGACCTCCCTATTTATCTTCTAAAATTCAGTATGACTCCCTTTTTAGCATTTCATTTGAACTATGCAGTTAAATTTCTTATCAGTTCGAAATACATACCTTAAACAAGTTTTAAAAAAAATATGCATAAATGGATCAAAAAAAAAAAAATGTTTGCTAATGTCATAACATCAGTGCAAAATTTGCATTTGTAACACTCCATATTTGATCAACCCATATTTTCTTTCCACTTTTCCATCTCTATCACTTTCAATACATTCAGTTAGATAGAGAGAATAAAAGACAATGCAACAAAAAATTACACATTACAGCAGGGTTCGATTTTACCGTCGGACAGTCGGTCCCGACCAACAGAATTTCGAAAGGACCGACCAGTTCAGCAATGAGATGGTCCTTCGGTCCGATGATTTTTTCAGGTTGTCACTGATTTGTGAATTAGATTTCCTTCTGAAGGACCTATCAATTAAGTGAAGGACCTGTGGATTTTGAGACTTACTGGTCCTTCTGTCCTGTGGATTTAAAGGTGTAAAGGCAACCCCTGTACAGCAACATATGCCAAAAAGTAAAACATATTAAAGGGGCATTGGACCAAATTTTGTTTCTAGATGATTTACACATCATATGTTAGAAAATAACAGTAAATACCAGATATCGCGAAAATGTTTGATCAAAACCTTCTAAAAAGTCAAAAATTTGAATTTTATTTTATTTGATGATTTTGAGTATGAGGCTAATCTTTAAACGTATTTATTGATGCTATACAGTGAGAAAGAGCCAAAGATTTGAAATCTTGTAAAACATTTCTTTCACATCATAGATTGCAGAAAATTCAAAAGAAATTTGGAATTTTCATCAAATCTCCTGTAAGGACCAATTCTAGAAATTCAACTAAAGAGGGCAGTATTTATCATGGTCGAAAACGATAATTAAAGATAAGAGGATATCTAAATATTTTGATATATAGGGTTTGAATTTGACAATGAAACTTTGCATGCTGTCATTATTACCACTAACACTTCCAATGGTGCAAAAACATCAAAATGTTTGGGGAAAAGTTTGGGATGAGGCTGAACTTGTCCAATGCCCCTTTAAAGTGGAACCTTGTTAAGACTAAATCTTTTAACACAAAAAAACCTGATAACACAAAATGTTTTTTTAGTCACAAGTGTAAACTTTCTATGTATTCAGTTGGATAACACAGAATAACATAAACCAAATTTGTTGTCCCGTGGGATTTTTTGTTAACAGGGTTCCACTGTACAACATCAATAGACTCACCGGGTATACAAGTTATATTTTTTTAAAACTTACAGTGGAACCTCGTTAATAAGAGCTCTGATAATACACAAATCATGATAATACAAGGTGATTTTGATGTCCCAAGAATCAAATTCATATGTTAAATGAGTTGGATAATACAAGCTACTGATAATACAATCAAAATAACACCGTCCCCAAAATCTTAAATTTTTCTCATAACACATGTGTCTAATTATGGTAACCATAATTAATTTTACATGGTAATGTATAGGCAACTCTGAAATACATTGCCCATAAAGGAAAAATCACAACAGTTTGACTGATTCAAATTCATTGAAAACTAAATTTCGGACCAAGCTCCTTTAATTATTGTGGCTACAAGATTAAAATTCATTATGGTTACCATAATAAGACACATGGTTATGAGAAAATATGAGGAATATTCTGGTACCTACCAAAATTTCGAAAAGATTGACCAAAAAATTGAGGCAATCCTCCTCTAAAATTTTACAGGGCAATATTTTTATAATTAATAGGCCATAATACATATGTTAAAAGAAATATTCTTTGTTCAATAATTTCCACTAGTCTAATGAAAGTTGGATCATTAGTTCATTATTTCATGCTCATCACTCATTTTAGGACAAGTGTCTGTTCAAGCCCGTCAATGGGGGCGTCGCACCCCCAAATTTAACAAGGTACAAAAATGTATACAAAAAGTTCCTATATCCACCCAAAGAACACATAAAAAAATATGTAAATGTAGGTAGTTTTTTAATAAAATATTGCACTAAATGTTTGCAAAAGTGTGTGTGTGTGTGTTTTTTTTTTTTTTTTTTTTTTTGGTTTTTTTGTTGCTTCTCACTTTGTCAAAACCACTAAAATTAGTTTAGGGTAGACCAAAACCAAAAATTTTTCTCCTTGACTTTTTGAAAATCTGCATCCCCTTGAAAAAATTCCTGCATATGGGTCTGTATCTGTTTCAGTATTCATCATTTTTTCAAATTTCATTATTTTTATCTATGATAACTTTCTTTGTTTGCTGGGTATGAAATATGTGCAAGACAGAAAAAAAGTTTAATTACTCATGTTAAAAATACTAATTATTACCAAAAAGATTATCTGATGAGAGCAAATGTTTCAAAACTTGGATTTTTAAATATAAAAAAATGAAAAATAAGTACTTTTTGATGAAGGGGGAACTAATAATTCAACTTCTATCAGCCTTATGTTTCCTTCTACTACTAATAGTGACAGAAATTTAGTAAACCCAAACAAACCACACATATATGATGCCTAAGTAACCATACGAAAAATATTGCTCAAATACTTCTATAGGCTTCTCTCAACTTTAAAATATTTGAAATCATGCAATAATATTTTAACCAATCAAACCATTTAACATTAAGGTCTGTGTAAACAAAACAGGTCTATAAAAAAGTATAAGTGAAATTTGCTGCCATTAACAATAACACATCTTTGGAATCTGTAATAATTAATATCCTTGTTAATGACTTTAAAACAAATTGAAATTTCAATATGGTTAGGAATGGGTTCTAGTATATACGCACACAAAATAAGTGAAGCACTTAAACGCAGTATATTTTGATTCCTATCAGAAATTTTGTTCATACACTCGAGGACTGACCAGTGATGAGTTATTGACTTGTTCATCAAGGGGTGCCGTTTTTATGACTTGGTCTTGATTCTATTCCTCGCCTCTGCTTCTTATCCAGATTGAATCAATACTTATTTGTACTTATTAGTCCGAGAATGGGTGATTGATTTATTTTTTCCTACAAAAACTACATGGTTTTAGTCCATATAGACCATCCCTTGATCACTATATGCAATATGCAATTTGTTATCTGTGATATACTGAGAGGTTGATCACTCAAAGGAACTGCACTTCATCGAAGCAAGTCAGGCTTGTGTCATGCTCCTCACCATCCTGTCAAGAAATAATTAAATCAAAATACACTTCGGTTGATACGATGGAGAGCAAATATTAATTACATCTAACAAAAAGAACATATTTGGACACTTTCTAAAAGATGATAACCAAGATGATAACACCAATTACACTGGCTTGTCCACAATTTTTATTTGCGGGAGGCTTAATGGGGCTTGCTGACTTTTCCAGGTGGGGTGGGGGTGGGTGTATTCTTCAAAACTCATCAAAATTAGGCTGATTTTCATGATATTTGCAACTATGCAGGGTGAAGGGGACAGGGGGGACTTCATCCCCCGAAGCCACCGATCAGGACACACCACTGATTTCAGATCACCGTAGTCACACTATCCAAAATGTAATGCCAGCTAATTTTGACCAAAAATTTATACTTACCATGCAAATGAGGAGTTTTGAAGGCACTTCAGTTACAAAGGACATCTGCTCTTGCAGAGGAAAGCTCATCTGACAATTGGGACCGTGCATTTCCCCTGCGATCTTCCTTATACAATTAAAGCATGTCAAGTGGAATTGGCATGGCAGATATTGTATATCAAATGCTCGACATACCCATTCGTAAATATCCTGCACAAAGAATGAGATGTCAAAAATGGCATATAAGAGTTCTCGTTATGGAAAAAAAAGTTGGGACCAAACAGATTGATCCCACAACATGCTTAAAATGAATGATTCATAATGCATATACAATAGATACGATGCATTCATTAGCTGACGGGTAAAGGTGTGGAAATAAGTTGAGTTTCTGGTGGGAAATTCTGCATGTTAAAATAGGGAAACATGTAAGAAAATTTTGAATATTGAGTTTTCTTCATAGGAATTATAACATAAAGATTTCCAGTCATGGTGCCCAACTACCCCACTTTTGCCCCCTCCCATCCCACGTAACAAAAACAGTCATACATAATAACACATAACTGCAACAAAGTAAAATCTCTCTTCACATACAAAATCAATTAACAGCATAAATTAATTGGTTAGACAATTTTCAAAACTATTATCAAACATTCTGTTTAACTGGGGCCTGATTACCTCTATGATGTTGACTGAAACTAATTTGCATACCTCTCACCGGAGTGGTATGACCCAAAGCATTACCCCCAATAGATAAATTGTTATGTTGCCCTTAGCAACCGACCCTATTCAAAAATTAAAAAAAATATATATATACTAGGGTTGGGAAAGCTGAGATTGGGTGTTTTTGGAGAAAATATTTTGAAAATAGTGGAAAATGCACCCAAATTTGGTACTTTGGGTGCTCCTTAAGGGGGGGGTACAGTGGTCAACACTCCGATTTTCAACGTCGATTTTCAACCATTTCCGCAATACCAGCCCATATGGATGATATACCACCACGAAGCCCATGACTCAAAGTTTTGGAAAATGGTTGTTGTTTAAGTGTGGTTGCCATGGTAACCAGGCTAGGCCTCTGATTGGCCAAACACGGGAACAAACGTAACTCAAAAACCAATTGTTGCAGTACTTTCAAACTTGGGAGGGTGGTACATAAGAACAATACGCACAAAACCATGAAGCCGGATTTTTGATGTGGTTGCCATGGTAACCGGGAGCCGACCAATCAGGACATTCTTAACCGTAATTCAAATTTGAAAATAGATATTGAAAATCCGGCTTCATGGTTTTGTAGCCCTTTATTAGCTTAACATCTGTGCAAAATTTCATGGCTGTACCATGTTTTGTTTTTGAGTTACGTTTGTTCCCGTTTGGCAAGTTTGCGCATTTTCCTATTTTGAGATATTAACGAAAACATTTTTGAAATTCTAAAATTTGGTAAAACTGAAAAAATTGATACTTTCATTAATTGTGGTTATGGTATTATTAAAGATAATTAATTTACAAACAATTTGAGCCCATTTTGGTTAAAATCGGATAAAAAATAGCAGTTTTACAGATTTTTCAAAATTAGCAGTGTTAAATATAGCAGGTTGAGGTAAAATAAAGAAATACATAAGAATTGCGATCAACCATGAAATTTTGATTGGAAATGATGTTTAATGTATTATCTTGATGAAATAATCAACTTATTTCAAAAAGCATGTTAATAATTTGCAGAAAACTAATTTAAACAGAAAATGCTAAAAATCACAAGCTGGATGTTTTTGCCATACAAATGTATAGGAAAATCATCGAACTATTTGTGACATCCGAACTTAAAACGATCATAACTTTGGAACCACAAGTCCGTTTGAACTCAAATAAAAAGCATTTGAAAGCAAAAACTTAGCAGTTTTATGTAATGCATTTATCTCAGTTTTGCTGTTAGAGCAAAATTTTGAAATCTGTGACCACTGTACCCCCCCCCCCTTAAAAAATAATTAAAAAAACAAAACAATTCTGAACGACCAAAAAATCCCACTTCATTCACACAACATTTGGGATTTTTTTTTTGGCCTTAAATAACATCCCTATAAGCTAAAATGGACTAGTTCTGACCTCATGTCACCGACCGACACCATTACTCTGCCTCACTTTTCGGAAGCTCCTAAGCGAACTGACGTAACAATTCTTCTTTTGCTGTGGGGCGGGTCCGGTGCGGGAGTCAACATCGTAGAGGTAATCAGGTCCCAGTTAAATAGTTTAACAAATAAAATATGTTTGCTAATAAACTATTACACTGGACTGATTTCCTCTGGAACGATGTTGACCGAAACTAATTTGCATACTTAATGTTGAAGATCAACATCAGACTGGCACCATGTCTGAGGAGGATGGTAGCAAAGTTCACAGAAGAATGAGGTCAGAAGGCGATCAGGCTAGGCCATAACAATCCATAACACCGTCCTGAGACAGGATCTAGAAACTCGCTGAGACAACGGACATGGATGAGTGAAAGACCCTCAGTGGTCAAAGTTGGATTATGTTGATACTTCCTGAGAACTGCTCAGGTGAACTTGCACGTGAATGATTGCACAATCCGGTAGTAAACCGCACATGTCACCGGAGCGCACCACTTTACTGCTTCGCAAATCTCGATGATGCTGAGGCCAAGATTGTACGCCCACGACGACGCCACGTGTCTAGTGGAGTCGGCGCGTACCTGAGAAGTTACCTATCCATCGCATTGGCCCCAGCAATAACAGAAGAAATCCACCTCGTAATTGTGGCTTTGGAAGCTGGATGGTGAGGATTGACATGCGCCAGGAAAAGATTGTCCGTCAGGCCTCGCACGGAAGCTGTTTTAAGCTTTAATATAATACTAACGTATTGATAATTAAGCATTGACATTGTTAGAACGGGCCTACTACGACCATATGATGTGTCAATTACACCAAAAAATGATTTTTGGCCGATTGTGGTCATGATTTATCATTTTATACTTCGATCAGATGATGATCTTATCATAAATTATTGAACACAACATTTTTTGTTCAAAAATTGTATGATTTTATTGTCTAGTTCAGGTAATCCATTAGCAGATTGTGTACCCAGGTTATCTCATGACGGGCGGGTACCCAGGTTTTAGTCCCAGGCCTACTGCGTATATAACAGGCAGTCGTCAAGTACATGCACATATTGACACCCCTTCTCCTGAGATATGCCCCGACGACCTTGCCTACCAGGGTAAACACACATGGGGAGATCAAGAGGCCAAAGGGAGGACACGTCCAGCGGTACGTCTTGCCCAGCAGCTGAAAACAAGCCAGCGCAGGTCCTCGGGAGCCACTGGGATGTGCAAGTATGCATCCTTCAGATCGATAGACACCGCCCACTTCCCCTTGATAGGGCATCTCAGGATGACTGAGAGAGTCTCCATATGGAAACGTTTTGGCCTGATGTACCTGTTGAGAAGCTTGAAATTCAAGATTGGGTGCCATTCCACGTTCTTCTTCGATGCCAGGAGGTGGACCAGAACCCCTCCGAAAAGGGGTGGTCCTTGGATTCGATGGCGCCCTTGGTCAAGAGGCTCGAGACCTCCTCTATCAGTAACAGGTATTTGGGATGTGAACCTGATATTAGGGGTGTAGGTCTCAGATGGGAAAACTGGTGAGGTATACTGGTGAACTCCTGATGGTATCCGTTGGATACCACCCCCAAAATCCAAGGGCCAGGTGGAGTGATGTCCTACCCAGAGCGTAGTGCTGTAAGCTGCCGCCCACCTTCGTGGGTGACAGAGCCGCAGCTTGGGGCAGAACTCTCGCTGATTCTATCATGACAGACAACTCCGAAGCTGGGCAGCCGATGACCGCCGCACCCTCAGAAGCGCGTCCCTTCTCCTTCTTCGACTTTAACTTGTCAGAGGTCTTAGACGTCAAAGAGGAAGGTTGTCGTTCCCCTCCTTCAACGAGCCAGTAGAAGTAGGGGTTAGGCTTGCATTTGGCCTTGGTTTTTCCCTTCTTGGCAGGTCTGCTTGAAGATGCAGCATCCGATGGGGTACCAGCTCTCTTCACCCCCCCCCCCCCCCTCCTGGCCGCGGCATGGTCCAGGCCGCGTACCGCGAAGGAGGGTTGAAGTCGAACCCGACATCGAGATCAAACTTCTCCCAACCCCCCCCCCCTCCTGGCCACCAACTCCATTTCGCAAGGCAAGTTCAGAGAACTTGCAATGCGGCAAATAACCGACAGCATGTAGCAATGAAGCTGAGTCACCCTCCTCCGCACCCTTAGACCCTGATGGAATACTCTGGGACGACTAGGCAGGAGACGTTGAACGACAGAGTCCTCCTCCTCCTCATCCAACGAGTCAGAATCAAGAGTCAGGGGAGAAACAGCAGAGGTAAGGGCTGGAGGCAGTCCCAGCGAGGTACCTGTCACCTGAGAGGCAGGGACTACACCAGAATGACCCCGGACTGGGCCGGTCCCACCAACGGGTGTGGTATGAGCACCATTATATATCCGTACCATTATATATCAGTCCCCTGCCCCCAAACTTAAGTTTGACTATGTGTACGCATGAGCGTTACCAATATCCGGGAAAAAGGGTTTCTTTTTAAATCCTGTCCGCAAATGTCTGTGATATTTTTAAAATAGGGGATATTTTGCGTCAATCAAAATAATAAATATGCTGATTTTCAGAAATATGTTAATATGCGAATACTAGTCAAATTGTAATTTTACGTAAAAATCTGGGGTAAAAATGTAGTCTTTTTGTTACAGTTTCTCAATTACACACTGTAAAAAGGCTGTTTTTTACTTTTCTCAACATATTCAATTGTGTTTACTCATAGCTTTGAATAAAATCAAAGTTCGAAGTAGTATGTAAAATATAATCTGCATGAAAACTTAATATGTTACAGTGCCTTCAGGCTTGAAATATAAACAAGATGGTTCGCGAACCAGTAGTCTCGCCTGCGTATCGCCTACTTAATCATTCAGTTGTGAAGTGGATCCCAAGGGAAAGGTCATACAACGGGGTCATCATGGGCACTTTTGATTGCTGGTCCAAGACGTACAATTTGACACCTTAATCGCTGAAATCGGACAAAGTTGAAAATTTGACCCCAAGGAAAAGGTCAGAGGAGGGGGTCACCATTGTCACTTCTGATCTCTGGTCAAGGACGAAAAATTTGACACCTTGAATCTTTGAAATTGAACAAAGTTGAAAATTTGAACCCAACGGAAAGGTCAGACAACGAGGTCACCATTGACACTTTTGATCTCTGGTCCAAGACGTACAATTTGACACCTTAATCGCTGAAATCGGATTAAGTTAAATTTGACCCCAACGGAAAGGTCGGACGACGGGTTCACTATTGACACTTTTGATCGCTGGTTCAAGACGTACAATTTGACACCTCAACCTTTGAAATCGGACAAAGTTGAAAATTTTACCTTTCTTTTGACCTTTGACACCCGGGGAAAGGTCTGACGATGGGGTCACCATTGACACTTTTCATTGCTGGTCCAAGACGAACAATTTGAGACCTTAACCTTTGAAATCGGACAAAGTTGAAATTTGACCTTTCCTTTGACCTTTGACCCCGAGGAAAGGTCGGATGACGGGGTCACCATTGACACTTTTGATCGCTGGTCCAAGACAAACAATTTGACAACTTAACCTTTGAAATTGGACAAAGTTAAATAAGCTACATTTTATGCATAAATTATGCAAATTAGGTACTTAATTAGCATATTTTGCACTGAAATTGCAGCAAGCGCAGCTCTATCATCACCTACCAACCAAATTTCAAGAATGTAGGATGCCTGTAGGATGCACGGTTTGTAAAATATGCCATTTAAAGCATTTCATGAATAAAAATTATGCAAATTAGGTACTTACTTAGCATATTTTGCGCCATAAATTGTTGCTAGATCTAGATCGGCACTGGGTCTACCCAGTCACTAAATATCATTAACGTAGGGCAGTGGTGGGCAACCTACGGCCCGCGGGCCACATGCGGCCTGCGAGCTCAATTTGTGCGGCCCGCCAAGCCCACAAAGAAAAAAAATAATGTGTACAATTTTAAAAGGGTAGCCCCAAATAAAAAGCCATATTGCGCACGGAATTAACTTTTCATCTCAGAAATCTGCTAATATTCTTCCACAGTTGAACAAAATTGTTTGAATATAAATCAATAAATAAAAATATTAACATACACAATATTCATTCTAAATTAACTAAAGCTTGCATTTTCGAAAACATCGGATGTAGTGGAGAACACCAACAATAGCGATATTTTTGGTGGCTGATGTTTTGACGGGTTAACTATCAAATTATTTGCAAATAGTTGATATAAACCTTTTATGACCGAAATACATTTTATATAGACGAGTACGGAAATTCGTTTCCCACACTGAACGAAGAGAATGTCCCAGGTCTTCCTTGAGGTTTTTCAAAGTATGTTTTTGCTAATTATTAACTTGCAACAGAAGTAACTAGGTAGGGAAAACTTTCCTTGATTCTACCCCAGGAAAATTTGAATTTGAAAATGACGTGCTATTTTGCCTTCTGGAGATCAAACATAGGGACATTCATAGTGACATTTTGCATAAAAGGGGGGGCATTAGTGTGTATTAGGAAAATTAGGAAAAACTTTTTGAGGTTAAAATTTAAAAAGGGTACATTTCTTGAGTATTTTTGATGGAACTTTGGATTGACGCACCTTTTGAAATGCGAGAGAGACTGTAGCTAAACCAAGTACTTCATAGGTCTAAATGAGCTCTTTTAGTACTTTGGATGCGACCCGGAGATGCGGCCCGCGAAAAATATTGGAACTTTTTTTGGCCCGCGGTAGTAAAAAGGTTGCCGTAGGGCATGCGGTTTTAGAGATACGCTCCAGACGGCAGACGGCAGACAGAAAATTGCACCGCTATTTCTCTTCCTGAAAATTTTCAGGCGAGACAAAAATAGAGGAACTTTCAAAAATATGTCCTCGTTATGTAAAATATAGGGGGTAATTTTCAAGCCAATTGGTCCTCGATTTTAAGGAAAAAAAGGGGTGAAAAATTGACAAAATGTCCTTGAAATTGATCACAATAGGGGGTCATTTTGATGTTTGGGAACGACTTGGGTTACACCTTTGAATACAGACTTTATGGGCCGGGGCTCGGTCCCCCTCACCGAAGTCCCATGTTCACGTGGCACAGACGATACTACTGGAGTCTTGGGAGGAGCCCTGGGATGTTGACGCGTTCAAGGGCGGTGAAGATCATGGTCAGTGGCGGCCTTAGTTCCTCGATCAAGGACCCCATTAACTCCCATCGCGGGTTGGCTCACAACCGGCTAAGGAGAAGTGTCGCAATCCTGACTGAGAGGCTTAGTCGCTACTTGGCATCCAATGCTGAACAGTCTGGATACCAGAAGGACCCCATACCTGCCAAGTTGGGACCGACGGCTGCAGTGCAAAGCCCGGCGGATGCTGCACCATGTACTGGGTTCCTGCTGCCCCAAGCCACGAAGGCTGGAGCTGCTGGAGTCCAGGCTTACCGAAGTACGACCCAGCTTGATCCGCATATAACACGAAAGCCGGCCACACAAGCTGCTGCTGCGGTATCCCAGACCAGCCCCGGCATATACCACCAGCCACTAGCCAGGGCTAGCGTGCTACCAGCATTTGTCTGAGTCGGTCTCGCTGAGAGCACCAAGTAGTCAACATGAGAACTGGGTACTCTTGGAGTGTGAGCCATGGTAACCACTGCCGTGTCACCCTGGACTGCGTTAATTAGCGCAGGTGGTAGTAAATACAAAAGTACCAGGTACCACCAATGCTGAAACAGTCACCACGACCGCCTGGGCAGACATAGGCAGGGCAGGCCTGAGCCCGTCATGTCCACCCTAGCAACACCGGCTGGCTTGCCAACTCTGGCTGGCACCACAGCTGAGCCGTCGAGTCAAGCAGGGCTAGCGCCTGAGCAAGCTGCCCATCTCCCAAGAGTCATGTGAGGGAAACAGCTGGCTGCCTACCCGCAGCCAACGGTGCTGGAAAACCAACACTATGGTCGAGACTGTTATGCAACTCGGAAACACAACCCTGTGTGCTAACCACGGGGAGCGGGTAGCATACTCAAGGACACCTGAGTACCGCACATGGATCTCCAAGCTGTCCACACTGCGCTGCCTCATGCCTGTGCATCACCATTGGCGTTGGGCTGCGCTGGTAGAGCTAAGTTACCCGGTAGAGTGGTGGTAAGAATACCCTTGACAATACCTGGTAACCTATGCCCGTGGCTTGGCTGCACTGCTACTCCGAAGAGGGCAGGCTGCCTGCCAACGGCCACCTGAGTTCCAAGAGGGCAATTAAGCCCCAGCGGTACTCTGTATTTGGTGCGCTAGCACTACCCCGCACTGCAGTGAAAGCTGCTGTATTAGGCTGTACCGGCGAGTCAACGCTATCTTGCACCAGAGGCTCTCCAATAGGGCTAGACTGCACAGACCCATGAGCTAGCTGCCCTGCAGACACAAGGTCCATTGTTTGGCTGCTCACCACCAGAGAGACATCGCCAGGGCAAGCCCCGGCAACGTCCCGAATCTCCACAGGGCAAGGAGGCCTAGACCCAATGCCGGTAAAACCCCTTTAGACTCTTCACCTGTAGCTGACACTACATGTGTCTTGTCAAGGGCCAGAGCCCAGCTAGGAGTCGTAGCGGTTCGTGCGGGCAATCCACGTTCACCACTACAACCCCCATGCATCGCCAACCAAAGGATCATGCCTAACCTGAACCACAGGGGACAGGGTTATTCATAACTAATGGCAGACCAATGCTCAGCTTTAAAGGAGCTTGGTCCGATTTTTCAAATTTTAATTTTCAATGTCATATGAAAGATGACCACACAAGTGGTCTAAATTTCAAATTTCAGCTTGATCGGTTAAACCGTTTTGATTTAATGGGCAAATTTGTAATAACAGAGCCGCCTATACGTTACTATGTAAAATTAATTATGGTTACACATTTTCATAAATTTATATACCCAAAACCAAACATAACTCAGCCATGAAATTTCACATGGCTTGTGAGAAAAATATGAGCAACATTTTTGTACCAAAATCTCAAAAAGTTTGAAAACATGTTGAGACAATCAGACCAGGCTCCTTTAAAGAACCTACAAAAATCATGACAAGGATTGAGTCTGGAGCATTGCTTATGCCAGGCCTTCTCAAATAGCAGCCCACGGGCCAAATCCGGGCCGCGAACTACTTTTATTTGGCCCTTTGATCGCCTCTTGAATACAGAAGTATATAGGGAAAGCATTGAAAAGTGTCTTAATTTGGCCCTCCAAGATGTATTTTTGAACTGGTGTTTATCCTTAATGGCCCGCCAACAAATTTAATTGAGAACCCCTGGCTTATGCCTATGATCTGCACATCCTGAATGTGGATCCCTTGATAGAAAGCGACATGTACAAGTTGGTTTAGAGCATGGTCTATCCATCCTGCAGGGGTGTGAGAGGCCAGTTGACAAAAATGAGGAAAAGCGTCGTAAAGTCAGGAAAAAGGTCAAAAACGGACTGAAAATGAATAAAAAAGCTGACATTTTAACACAAGAAAACTTTCCAAAACGAGGAAAACAGCTGAAAAGAGGAACTCTCACACCCCTGATCCTGTAAACCTGGTGGGGTGCAGGGTGAATGCCAGGTGGAGTAAGAAACTTAAGATTATACTAAGCAGTAATGACACGCTCGTTCAACCTGCTTACGGTATTACTTTAAATCAGAAGTTCTGACGGCAAAAAGTCAAGGAAATTACTGTAAACACAATAATAAACATTACTTATTAATATAATAATACTACACAGATATTATGAATACATGAAATTAGAATCAATTAACCACCTAACAAATCATCGCCATAGTAAAATAACATTAACTGGCCACGTGCGATACAAAATGGTGGCCCTTTATTACCCAGCTTAGCGGGAACAAACACACAAAACACAGTATAACAGAGCGTCCTGGAATAGTCCTAGATCTTCCCTGTATGCTGCTGTATTTTATTTCTAAAATACAGATAAATATAGTGGGTCTTGTTAACAATGCGTGAAATATTTTTCAAGTCGGAGCACGTAGCACCACATCCGTTTTGCTTGTCTGCAAAACGAAAAATGAGGCCGAGTAATGGCGTCGGTCGATGACCCTATGTCAGGACTAGTCCATTTTAGCTTATAGGGATAAACTAAATAGCTATATAATGCTTTGGGTCATACCAATCCAGAGAGATATGCAAATTAGTTTCAGTCAACATCGTCCTAGAGGTAATCAGCCCAGTGTAAGAGTTAAGCTAGACATACAAGTTTCAATTACAGTGCCAAACCTAACCCCAACACACCCCACCCATTACCATTTAATGCCATGCACACGGGACCACTCACCCAGCATATACAATTGATCCAACTGAAACAAAATTTAAAACAATGTTCTTGTAGTTGTCCTACTTTTTGCAACAGGTATAAAATGTTTTAAAAGAGAAGTCATAGGTGTCCCAATGGGGAGGGGAGTTGTGGAAGTAGCCATGGCCACACCGCTTTTTGAAAAGTTTGAGTAAGTGCAGATAGCATTGCTTGCTGATATCAGCGGTCTTGAAACAATTTCAAAGTATAATTTGCGTAATTTCTGGGGTGCTGTATCTTACGCTTTAATATAACATGATCTTACACGTCCATCATTTCTTTATTCACGCATAAGTACATGCGCGTCGCCCCTGACGGCACAGGGCCCAAATCGCACAGTGCTTAAGGTAGTAATCATTGCTAAAAAAAATAGAGGTCAATGGTAAAAAGTGGTAAAACATAGTGTTTTTGAAGTGGATTTTTCTCAAAAACCAAACCATTGACCCAATTTTTTATTTCAGAAATGTGATCAGCACATATGAAAACACCATATCTCAAAACATTAGAAAAATAAATAGATGAATTCTAACTGTTGCCACTTTAACCCTATAAATCAAAAATTAGATTATGCTGCTCCTACATGGTAATCATGTTTATTCGATCGGGTCTATCTAGTTTAAATGCTTTAAAGAACAATATTTTAATTGAACAATTTGCCCCAAATCCCCTCAAATGACATACAATCTAAAAAATATTAAAATCTTAATAAGACTTTAAACATGTTTAACACTAATAGTTTGTGCATTATGCATCCATATTAAAATTTAATCAAAAACATAACAAACCTATCAAAAAACATGATTACATAATAGATACATTCTTTTAAACAAATTACATACCCGTAGAGTGTCTCTTGGTCGAAAGTGCATATGCATACACTTGATATCATTCTCTGGATCCTCTGAAATGGCGTAAACTACTATCTTTTGCATTTCTTGCAAGTCATTACCCATAATTGCTTGGTTGCCACCTTTGGACTTCCAGAACTGTGAAAAAGTAAACAGTTGTTTCAAAACTATAAAACAAGAGCATATGTTTAACCAACATTCAAACAATTTCACATACAGATAGACACACATACATATATATGTCATCAATACCTTTCTACAAAATTCCTCTTCTTATATAAAACTTGGTAAAAACAATAATGCCCATAACATCATAGCAGGGCATGTCTAGTTAAATTTTAAATGCTACAATTTTAAACTCAAGAGCCCCCAACTAGATGCTAGCTAGACGTGCTTTGCTAGTACTATGTCATGGCTTTTAAAATAAATATAAAATTATGATATGAACAGTATGGGAAATAAAATGAAATAGATCACAACCAAAGCAAATAAGTGTATTTTTTTTTTAAATTTTAAATTAAATGAAAAATAGTGTTAACTGTTGTCAGTATACACATTGCACTGAATTGAGATACAGTGTGTGCCAATAAAATGAGTGTTATACCAAAAGCAAATTGAAAGTTTCAAATCATTCAAAAAAGTCAGCCAACTTTTACTTTTGTTGTTATCTCCCCAAAAACTTCATTTTTAAAGTTACCAAAATCCGGAATGTCAAATTCCGCTTCTAAATTTAGGCATAATGTCACTCAGTGTTTATGTGACCCTTGGTTTTTAAGTTTATTTTGATACAAAGTATAATATTTCTTTTTCTCAAAGTTACAAGTACAACTCAGTACTGCATCTGAGTCAAACATTTTTAGAAATTCATTTGGTTTTACAAAAAGGGGTCAAAATATGAAGAGCCCTCGACTTTTTTGTTTGTTTTAAAGTTGCAGTTAAAAGCATTTCATTATTGATAATAATCCTTGCTTCAAGTTGATCACTTCTTTGGTCTTCATTGAAAGTAATTAATGTACAATCCTTTTTGAGATACACAAATTGTAAAATGAATTAAATCAGTTTAAAAGAAGTTCACTTCTGGGATGCATATCACCCTATATCTCAATTAACAAACTTCATCTGATTTTCACAAATCGGACCAGATTGAAATTTGTGCTCCATTTTCAATTTGCTGTATCTCCAAATAGGAATGTCTAAATTGAATAAAATAAAAAGCATAATAAAGGGGAAACTCTATTTTAATATCAAAGGTGATTTGATGATAAACTTTGCTCGCTTATATTTTTAATATTTTTTGTTTTCCAATCTTGTGTTTTTATTTGCACACCCTGCACTACCATTATCTTATGTAAACTTCAAAATTACCTCTCTTCTTTCTGCCTTTCTCTTATTTATCTTGTCTTCCTTTCCTCTCATCATTTCATTTATCTTTTTGTCAACCTTTGAGACTTTGGTTGGTATCTGGTGAAAACAACAAAATCAAGCAAACAAAAACCATATCAATAATACTACTATGTAGAGTCTTTTAATTTTAAGTTTTGAAACAAGGAACCCACATACAGTTTGGTACTGTTGTTATCATTCTTGAAGAAAACATTACAATTAAAATATTAAAAGGATCCGACCCCGTCCCTAACTTTAAAGATGCATTAATGATTCTACAACCTCATTTCTAGTTGAATTAAAGCACAGAACAACATAAATGCATGCTGAAAATTTAACTTGATTTCAACCATTCCTTTTCAAATTACAAACTTTTCTGCATTTTAAATCCTTTTAGGCTACTGTGTTGTAATCACTGTTGGGGCCTTGACAGTAATTAGAAAATGACATATTTTCTCACTTTCTCAAAAATGCAAGCACAATTGAATTAAATGTTTTATCTGTAATATACTTCAGTCAAGGATAATTTATACAAAGAAACTCAATTTAAATATCAGTAACATTATGAAAAGTGGATCAGGAATTGCCACTTTTGCATTTTATGTCAAAATAAGAAATTTGATATTTTGACCATATTTTTAAATATTTTTAAAAGTCATTTATTCAAAATCTTCAATATTTCAACCATTTATTCAAAATCTTTAATCTCATCTTTCTGCTCGTTTTGCCAGAGCACCACTCATGTATTAAAGGCCTATACTAATTGCCAGTTAACAGTAAATGGTGATAAATAAATTGGATTGAAAATAGTTGAATTTCATTTCTAATATGTAATACATACCATACACTCGGTTTCTGACTCACTTGCTACTACTTCATGATCCTAATAAAAAAAACAAACAAATACAAGTTGGTTTGCAACCCAGTAGTTTCCCATGCTTTAACAACTGGATACTGAATCAATTGGGTCAATAGCAATTCAAGATGCAAGCATTTTTTTCATTAACACAATCATATACATGAATTAAAGGTGTAGGTTCTGATCACATTCTCATCCCCTTGGGCTCAACCGGAAGTAGTATATTTTTGATACCATATCAAAGACCATATTTTTCTGATTTTAAATCTAAAATTTCACCTCTATATTGTTTATACTTTTGGCGATATAGCATAAAGTGTAAAATTATTGGTATACCTATTTTCTATTTCTTTTGTATTTTCATAACAGCCTCATCCCTAGGGTTGCATCCTTTCTTTTGCCTCTCAAGAGAAAACGAGAAGCAAGCTGAGGTTGAAATTCAACAATATGCATTTCAGAGGTCAAGGACAATCAGTTTAAAATAAATTACACACATGCAAAAATGGGAACCTAAACCTTTAAAAGCTATTCATTAATTTGGTTCAGGTAGATTAATATTTGACATTGCTTCACAAATAGGCCCTTCAAATACCATGGATCTGTTACAAATCACTCAGAGAAATAATAGAAAACATATATTTTTACTTAAAATTCTTTCAATTCGGTATCATATTTTTTATACTCGATTGATGTAAAAAAGTGAACTTCTCGTTATTCTAATTCTATCTTTATTCTGACATAAAATTTCAATACAAATGTACTGGTCTCACAAGAGGTCCAGAGAATAATTACATGCATATATTTATAATTACAAAGAATGATAGTGAATATCCCCTCCATCTCTCGGAATGTATATGATGTTTTCGAACTGTAAATGAATGTTTGGGTTCACCATAAAAAACAATTCCGGGAACATTCCCACATTTTAGAAAAAATGGCAAAATTCAAAATTTTACAAAAACTTCGCATAAAATGATTGCTGACAGAGCAGTAAGAATTACAGTAACTGTTCTAATGAATTCACTACTATCCCTTGTTGATCTCAAAACTAAGAATAACATCAGTTTCACTTCAGCTGCAGCGTCATGACTTTGAGTTCACCTCACTAAGATAATTCTTACCACCATAGCAGTCAATACTGTATTGTATACTGATAACCAGAAATATGATGATGGACTTTTTTTGATACTTACCATAACTATGTTCCTCTTCTTCTCAAAAGCCTTAATGGTCTTCTTCTTAATAGCTTTTCCTTTCCCTTTAATAGCTTTTCCTTTACCTTTAATCTGTTTTTATTAAAATAAAAAAGTTGTTAAATTGCAAAAATGGGATACAAAAAAAGTTAAATTAAACTATTTATTCTATACAGCCCCTCAAATATTCATTTAGTCAGATAAGGAATCTTAAAAAATGCCTAATGAAAATCTACTCTATACTACTTTCAATTTTCTTTTTCACTTTTTTCACAATTGAATATGTTGATCATCATGTTGTCAGCACAGATGCATAGTAGCAAGTCAATTAGCCTAGAGCATTTTGAAAATCTTGACTTGTGACATGACATGTTTTCTAATTTGGATGGTACACAGTGTATCTTTATTAAGCTGTCTATACAAGTAAATTAAATCTAGCTCCTTCAATGAGTCATACATTAAATTTTTGATAATTTTGAATCCATGACATGATGTTCTTTGTATACCTACAATACCACCAATCATATTTCTACTTCTGTTTAAATTTTGTTTTATTTTGTTCACACTAAGTATGTTTAACAAAATTGGAAATTCATGCATTTGGATGTAGAGGTAATCCTAACACAATTGTTTTGTTGATATCACTTTGCACATGCCCATGCTGTGGAATCCTGCACCCTCTAATTTGGATGGACAAACAACAATATGTTCACAATACAAGTACTATAGTATTTTATTCCATGGTACTTACCCCACTAATTGCCTTCTTCACACACTTACTTTCCACACTATTCTCAATCTTCCCTTTTGTCTGTAATAAATACAAGATATTCTTATATAAGATATCTTATAAACTCTATTATATTAAGTTTTTAAAAAAAATAACTTAAATGATAAATAAGCAAAATGCAAGACATAAGTCACATTTTTAACCATTTTCAACCAAGTTTGTAAACATTGAAAAATATCAAAAAGTTCATGCAATTAATCAGAATTGTGTGACAAGTCTTTGTGACAATCACATCACCTTTTCACATGACATCTTGCATATATTGTGCATGTACTATCACTTCATTTACATGAGGCGTCACCAGTGTTTCCGCTAAGGTTTTTGAGCTTGCGCCAGTTCAAGCAAATTTGACAAAGTTTAAGAGATGCTTGCGCTGCCAAAATCATGTGCTGTGGGTGAAAATTGGCTCAATGAAGCATGAAAAAAATCTTTCTCCCACATTTTGTAGAAACTCATAGCGCAAATTTTAACAGATCATGCACCAATGACGCGCCATACAGCCTTAGCGGAAACACTGGGCGTCACAATAAAACAACATGGGACCATACAATACAATTGCAATCAAATCTTACTTGAAGTAAATTCACTCGTCACAATTTTTTTCCAGTAATGATAACAATGACAGGATGCAGTCATACAGTGTTTATTCCGCATTAATTTACTTCAACTTAATAATAATTTCATGTAATGAAATACCTCAAGTCCTTTCCTCACAGGTCCGCTAACCTCTGGCTCGGATCCATCAGAGTCACTGCTAATCTTCATCGTGGGAAGCTCATAACGCTATTATGATTAAAAGAAAAGAAAAGAAAAACTTTGAAGATGATGTTGGACTTATCAAACCCTTTAAAGGAGCACAGTTAGATTGCTTAAAAATTTAAAACTTTTTAAGGTATGTTTCATTTAGGATATATGTGAAATGTGCCTACCTATGGTAACCCTAATTAACAAACACTATTAACATATATGAGGTTCTGAAATACCCAATTTTTCCACAAAATCAACATGTTTTTAAACAAGATGGTTTGCGAACCAGTAGTCAATTGATGCCCTATGTGAGACCTTCAGAGTACCAGACTGAATTTGATACCCTATATTGCAAGTCTCGAGACCTGTCCAGGACTCGCTTTTTGGGTAACGCGGGTGGTTACCTGGTCAAAATACCAAGTTACCGCCACTCCCCCGCCAGGCAGAAAATTGGATCGCTATGTCTCTTCCTGAAAATTTTCATGTAAGACAAAAATTCAGCATAAATTTT
>JXSR01S023459.1:806-12116 GCA_000969725.1 Ophiothrix spiculata | reverse complement strand
GATTATTGTTTACTCAGACAATTTGATGACTTTCTTAAACTTCATTTATATTTTAGATATAGCTTTAAACTTTGCTTTAGAATAGAGTCATTGAACGATCTGAGTAAAACAGTGATAATTATTTACTTATCAAGATTGTTGAAAATGTTTACATAATCATCGACGGTAGATAATCTTATTGAACACTTTAACTATGTGAGAGACTGTTTACAATGAAATTACATGCGCCTGTGAATAACGAATGTATATTATTATGAATTATGAATGCTAGCAATTGTCCTGATGTTATCTTATATCACCATGTTGAAGGTCCTCACATTATCAGCCTTGTAAGATAAATACGTTATTGTTTTCGTCAAAGTTTATAACTTTGACTTGATTCTTTTCGTCATTAATATGTATATGACATCGGTTTGTCACGAGAGAGTAAAAGCTAAATATGTAAAAAAGTCTTTCCAATAGACATTCATAGGTATAAGCTTTCCTATATTTCTCAAAACAATTGCAGGAATATTGCAACATTCAATGGTTTTGAAAGTGAACATGAAAAGTTTCGATTTAAATATGGACCTTATCTTATTAATGGAGAGTTTGCGATCATCCAGAACGTGAACGCGAACGGGAACGTAAACGTGAGTTCTATTGAAATTCAGCCAACCATAAACTGCTTGAACAGTACAGCACACCGTGTATTGCAGAATTTCACGTACACTTTTACGTGAATACTAATCACTTAATCGATGTCCCCTCTTGTTTTAAATAAAAGCTATATCAAAATCAGATGAACACATGCAAGAATAATGTACAGACATACATATCCAGCACTTATCAAGGTTTCATTGCGTTTAGTTGTAAAGATTATGGTTGCAAACTTCGCACTTACACACCCGTAAGTGGGGATTTTCTGATTTTGCATTGACTTCTGTGTCAAAGTTTTAAGTTCTACACATCTGCTTGCGAAAGCCAATACCCTGAACGGAAACGATCAATAATACGCGAATAGCAGCAACACATGTTGAAATAATCGTTTGAAGTGAGACTTTTTACGTGGCTATTCGTTCAATACGTACGAGCTCTATTGAAAATTAGCCAACCATTCATAAATATCATAAGCGATGCATATCATTTCTTTAGCTTAAGAATTTACGCCCTCGATCAGAAATATCTACCATTATGAGACGGGGCGACATCATGAAACATTCACAATAGGCAATCGTTGCATGAACAGAAAATTTTTTGCTGAGAGGGCGACATAATGAAATAGGCAATCTATGGTATTGCGCGTAGGTGTGAACCGTTACGTAAACGTGAGTTAAAAGTGCTCACGTTTTTGTATCCCGTCCCGTGTAACGTGGTAATCGCAATCTCTCTATTGTCCATTTCTGCCGTCAAAAGCAACGATACATACGCTACGTTATTATTGTGACGTACGTCAAAATTACTATTCTTCATGAAAATTAAAAGCTGTCAGTAGGGATAAAAGAACAATTATTTGAAAGGCATTACATCCTGCAAAGTCCACCTTTCACTTTCAGAAAATCTACATGTGAAAAAAAGTAAATCAATTTGAAAAAAAGAGGAGTTTCAATATTAAAACATGTAATTTGTTCACAGGGACCGGTATGTTATTGTGTAATTTTGCAAATTTCTCATTTGTGTTTACCAAAACGGCTTAAACAGCTTTATCAAGAATCAAATAGTCCACATCTTAAGCTAAAGTATTCTATTGTATTTGTAAACTACGTAAATGCTAATTTTTCTTTTTGTATACAAGGTTACACATTACAACCCCTGTAGCTATATAAACCAAATACACTCATGTTATACATTGAAACTTATTACTGAAATGATACCACGTAGCTAGGAGCTAAGCACCAGATTTCCTTTCTACTCTCTGCTTATAAATCCGATGAATACGCGTAATACGAGTCAAAAGTCGGCCATAATTTGCCCAGATCTCGTCTATCATTATACACGGAGGAATGCATGCTTTCCGAAATGAAATTCTTTAGCTCTATCACACAAGAATTCACAAACAACATTTTATAGCAAATGTGACCATTCATCTCGAACCAGCCGTAATGCCGTCATGTTATAAGCATTATAGTGACACGTCAATGAACGTCACTCGACATTAACAAGTCAAGTTATGCCAAACGTTCTCACGGAGTAAAAGGTGGAAATAACATATACGTCCTGTTTTCTATTGATAGCCCTCGGATCATATAAAAATATACACTATTTCCGATCATGTTCTTCAAATGAAATTATGTTTTGAAACAAACATAAAGATTGTGAATTTGAATTTGAAACATTTTCATTTATAGCAAAATAACATTTAGCACAAACGTTTGGTATCTAAATGAAGGCTTCAAATATAAACATTTTAAACATAAACGGAATATGTGTACCGCCGCGGCAAAAGGGTCCAGTTGTCGGCTCGTACATGTTGCTCATCGAAGTATATCTAATGTATGGTATTTGCATATATCAGATATGCTACAATGAGCAACATGTAGGAGTCAACAACTGGACCCTTTTGCCGCGGCGGTACACATATAGGCATTTTAAAATTTCAAATATTTCCAAGCTAAAACATGTAATGTTACATGTCGTTAGGAGAGTTAAAACAGAATTGTGAAACAGGAATGCAAATGTTTTCTTTTTAATATCTTCTTCTTTCAGGCAATTATTACCCGGTCTATATCAATATAGCCTCATAATTTATTTAGACAGCATGATTTATCAACGCTTGAGCCTATCACAACGTAAGATTCAAACAAGACAATACTTAGTTATTGAGAATAGACGAGTTATATACGTACCATGATTACTTTGGTACTGCGTCATTCAACAAGTTCCAAAAGGTCTTTATAATATGATTGAATGGGAAATGAAGACGATAATCTATTTAAACAATCCACTGAAAGGTCAAAAGCAATTAAATTAACTTTCTTGCCTTAAAGACAATTACTTGACAAATACGTTTATATATGAGACAATTCTCATTCAAGACCCGCTCCTTGACAATGTCAATGAAGAATGAAAGTGAATTAGATTGTTGATTTCATTAGAAGCGGAAAGTCAAGGCCCTTCTACATATTGATGACGCAACTCATTGAGTGTGATGAAGGAGTCTGACGCAATGCCGAAGACGGAAATAAGTCTTTACAACTTGATCGGGAAGCACAGTTATTTGTAACTCACTTTTCAGAATGCTTTTCTTTACAATAATTTCAGACTCTCCTGGTTATTGCTGAGAAATTATATAGATAAATCAAAACGAAGGATACCCCTCATATTTACTAGTAGCGTGAGAGTTACTATGATGTTTGTAGTGATTATGTCATAATTCATTGACACAGGAAAGGTCATGATTTGTTTACTAATTCAAAGAAATCCCAAACATTATTTGCAATAATGGAATATTACATTTAAACGCTTTTTCCTCTTAAGCGCCCTAAAAGGAGCATAGTTATTGAACAAAACCAAACTATATATTTTTATTTAACAAATTTCAAAGTCAACATGATTAAAATTACATGTGCTTCGAAAAACGAATAAATACTGTAGTCTATCAATTTTGAAATCAGTCTTAACCACTGCAGATGCACATCCTGAAGACATGATCTCTATACTGTAAGCATACTAGCAGTAAAACCTGATTTACAAATTAAAAATAATATTAGGTTTTAACGTGCTTAATTGAGAACAGAACTTTGGTTAATGCAATAATGTAAAATCATCTTCCCGCTAACGGGAGGTTGGTGTGAAACAAGTGAGTATGGTTTCTGTGATTTTGGGAATAATACTATTTTTGTAGTTTTCAAAACTATTATCACTGCTATACGTAAATTAAAAATACAACACATGGTAAAAATACTATTTTTGTTTGTATAACTTCACACACACAAAAAAAAAAATACAACACACAATTAAAACTAGACTACCTTTGGATTGAAGTGATCAGCACCTATTCGATGTAGAACATGATGTCATAATCGGATTTATTTCTAAGAATATTGGTTCAAACTATTTACGTGGCTCTTACCATCAATTTGAACTCCTGCACAAAAATACTCAACAATAATCGGTAAGAGCTGTATGTATACTTTCAACCGGACAACCGGTAGCTGTAGTAGCTGTTGTAGCCATGACTGTTATGTTATCACCTCTACATCAAATAAGGACGGTGTGTAGAATTTCTTTTATGAGATTATAAAACTTATCACTTACCTGAGTTGGTTTGTACAGCAGTGAGATGGAAGCCAGGATTAAAACGAAAAGATAGGGAAAAACAAGAAAACAATCATTAGTGAAGAAACCTCATCAGATGTAACAACATATTTATGATGAAGTTTGTTGCATATTTACGGTCTTTTATGGGCTTTATTAATAAGACACTTCAGGCGATTATTTAATGAATTCTTTCAAATGATCTGTAAATGTAATCAGGTGATCTAAGGAATATAAAACATTTGAATTTTTTGTATCGCTATTTTAATTAATTTTTGAGAACGCAAGTCAGGTTATAAATCTTTTTCTTTCTTTATTTTAGACTAGCAAGGGTATGGCACCAAGAATAGATACACCGCTAGTCAAAATTTTAATTTTCTGAAGGGATATTACGCAAACATGTGCACATGAGCAGTTATTTTTCACCAACACATGCGCAGGGCATTTTATGATGATTGGGTTTGCATGACTAAGGGCTAGTCAACACTTAATTTGGGTGATATTGCAAGCAGAGAACAGGCGCCGAATTTTCACCCAAATTATAGTTCTTGATGCCGCGTGTTGTTCAATAACATTTTATTATGCATATATATTTTAAAAAATCTTGAGTATGCATGGATGTACACATAAATTGTAGGCACCTGAAAATGTTTACCATTCACCTCCAAAAAAATAGGCAATTTTTCAAAATTCAATAACTCCGCAACACATCAGAATTCTTTCCACCACACGGGTGGAAGTGCTTGGGCAAAATCATCTTCCCGCTAACATATTTTCGAATAAATGGTCAATCACATAGTGCGTAATTCAGAAAACCGTCAAAAAGTGTCTAGAAACTCTCGATTTCAGTGTCAAAAAAAACCTATCAAGCCTATTTAAATCATGCCTGCTTGAGCTTATGTGTTAATGTGCATGTAGGTCAGCGGTGTGATATATCAATGTTTACCCACCAGCTAATGGGTACGTTAACCTTAATGTGTCATCTTTCCAAATATTCAATGCATAAATCAAGAGTGTCGAATATTGGATCATAACTTATCATAATTAATCTTACACCCTCAAGTCCAATCAGTGTTAATTAACGTACAAGAAAAAATATCACCATATGATAATTACATCATAAACGGGGAGTGATGGTGTAATTAGGTTCCAAGGCCAATTTGACAAATTAATCATAATTACAATTTACAATTTAAGCTATGGTAACAATATTTGTACGATCAAAAGACTAGTACGAATCATTTAAGAATGAGGTTCGTACGACGTTCGCAAGAATAGGTATATTTTGTTTACAAATATCTGACAAATATTCATTTTTATGAAATTTCTTTTCAGGGCAATGTTAAAAGATGTATTTCCTCTTGACAAAAATGAGTTTTGTTTTTAAAATAGATTAAAAATACCCTTATGACTGGTCGCAAAGGCCTTACGAACAAGCCGCGATCAGTTATTTTGACCGTTTCGTACGAACGTCGTACGAACGCCCCAAGAACATCGTACGATCAAAAACAGTTCTTAAGTTCACAGCCTGGTCATTTGTCATGTTAAATATTTGTTACGAATGCCTTGCGAATACCTGCATACGATTGCCGCATGGCGTTTGTACGGCGTTCGCACGGCTGCCGTACGAACATCGTAAGAACTTTGCCATTGTAGTTCCTATTCTAATGAATACTTTTGAATAAGGATTTGCCAGAGACGTGCTAATCATCTCTCTTGGATTAGCATGATTAGCATATAGTAATCACATTTGCTTTATATGTTGATATTGACATGGTCAGTGAACATACCAATGGCTCGTCAATACTCAGAAGATGATGTTTATTATGTGAACGAGTAAAGGCACTGCGACTGATGTAGATTTTTAATTTCAGGGGGCCTCAATACCGTACTCTTACTTGAAGTTGAAAGTATTGAGTGCGAGTATGCTTTGTGATAGTGGCGCTAAGGGGAATTTGAGTATGATGTAACCCCTCTTTTTTCATAAGCGAGGAATTTTGTTTTAATGACGGTATTTTGTGCCGTAAAATTACATTTACTCTTTTTTTTCCTCTAATTCTACACCTACCCTTTCTTTATTTTTTTTTTCTCTCTCTATTTCGTCTTGTCTCCCCTTTTCCACACTTTATTCTTGAACTTTATTGATTGAAAATTCGGAAATTCACTAGTCTATCGCACGAACACAGTAAGAAATGTGTGCGACCTTGCGAACTGATTATGAGTAAACACTTTTTCGTAAGGCCACCGCAAGAAGTTCGTACGAAAGCTTACAAGGTAATCAAATAAACATTCTTAATCGTATAATATGCTTAAAATACGCTATGGTATACATACAAAATGTAAATATATTCCAATTTATGACACACCCTTTTCCAAAGCCAGATGTAGTAAATGTTTCATTTACTCTCTATGAATATGAATTTTTTCATTCAGTTTTGTTTGATCCAATTTTAATTGTTGATGGTTTACCTCTCGTTGCACAGGAAAAAACTCCACCCAAATTGAAAAATCAATGTCCAATTCATAACATTTGATTGAGGAATTTTGAGGATGTTTCTAAGCTCAACTATTGATTTTTCAATTTTTCGCTTTTGGATACCTTGTTTCAAATTCTTGTTAGTGGTGAAAATGATTTTTTATCTTAACTCGATGTATCTTATTTGTATAGCCTGTTTAATGTGATTTATAAATGTTCCTCACATCAATCATCAGGTAAAACAATCCGGTCTTCAATGCTTTTACAGTGTCTCACGATTGACGTTACACATGTAGATGTAATACAGGAGGCATCTAATCCCAGTCGGTTAAATTTAGATTTAGTTCATCGACAGAAAAAACCAGAGCGATGATTGTCGAGCACGAAGCAACATTCCTATAAAGTCCATTAGTCGTTAATGTGGTGAATTCGATAAGATGTACAAATAGTCAGAATTACACACTTGAAAAGACAAATGAGCAGATAAATTGCCTCCTGATGACACTTAAACGTGATGACATCTACACCCATATATCCCTCGCTGATCCTTGCCAAAACAAACAGGACCGACTACCATGTTAGCTTCCTTCAGTATCTAGCCATGTCAGCTTCCTTCGGTAAATAGCCATTTTTCTCATTAAATTCAATAATAAACATAACATATATGTTCTTTTAAAAAAGTTTTAAAAAGTACAGAATAATACGGTACTATGTTAATGCTTGAAAGTATTAAAATTGATGTTGAAACCACTGTAAAAGTATTACTAAAGAACATAAGAAAATGCTTACATCGGCTATGGTTAACTTTGATCATTATGATAATCGTTAGTAAATGTAAGTAAAGTCAATGAGGAGGAATAATAATACCCTTTGTATTGAACGTGAACACATTTTATATAACGAAAATCAGCTTCGCTTACTAGATCGGGTAGACCTGTAACTAGCATATACGGTTTTTTTACTTTAACTCTCAAACTGATTTCATAATTACCATATAAAACGTACATATTTAGAAGTATATAACATTCCAAAAACAAGAGAAATTTACAATTCAATTGATAAGCAGAAGATAACTGTGTAACTCTTTACCGATTCTATAGAGAAGATGCAATGTGCATATGAATGGTTAATATGACAAGCACGAGGATGTTACACACCCATTTACCTCTCTGTACAAGCGTGATGAGACTGCAGCTAGTCTCCTGACAGCCTGTCAGAGTTCAACGTAAAGCAAATATTTTGACAAGCGACAAGAACCTTAAAAGATTGGTGTGGGTCGAAAGCTATTTGATAAGACAATCTCAAACATAGTGTGATGGCACTTGTCTAGCAATAGCATCTTTTCAAACACGTTAATCTCTTCTCTCAGAGGAATATCGCCTAGAATGTAAAATGATTCGACGAGATTTAGCTTGAGAGGCGCGTGTCAAAGGAACATAATTATGTGTCTTTTGAAGCAGGTGTCCAGGAATTTTTAAGGAGAGGGGTAGGGCATTTAAAAAATGTTCCTAGGCATTTAAAGGCTTCATATATAATAATATACAAATCTGCAAACAGCAGTTGATTAAAGTATCATTTCACCTCTGCCATCTTAGCATCCTCAACTCGCGTTAAAATCACGATAAAAGAGACCGCCTCCACACTACTAGTCACTGGTTGACAGCTTGTAAAAAAACTGCCTCAAGTTTGATGGATGTCAAGATATTATAAAGGTTATTTCAAATCGGAAATTATTCGATAGGACAATGTCAAATGATGTGTGATACATTTTTCCAGCAATTACTTCTAAGTTGACAGTACGATTTTAGAGTCTCTGAAAATCTCATACAGATTACCAAATCAAGAGTTTTGCTACTTTTGCAAAAACGCATGAAAGTGATAGTATTCATAAAGGATTAAAATTAACTTGTTATAATTTTTAAATCTTCATCGTAAATTTCAAAGTGGTGTTTATGTTTAAGCAATGTTTCACGTCTTCCATTTAGATAATACAATTGTTTCGAGTTTTTCCCCGACCACCGATATGTTTTTGTTCATATCTTTATGTCATCGCTTAACCCTTTGATTTTCAACAGTTGTCGTATAAATTCCGATTACCATGTGAGGTGAATGGCATAATTCAGAGATTCCATAACGATATATAGATGTCTGATTCTTAACCAATATTTTGTTATATGTAAATGCATTGGGAGTATCGCGTTTGCGTTTCATATCGCTAAAATGAAAAACATTACGAAGGGACACCATCTTCCCTCTCCACGTGAATAAATAATTGCTTATTTATTCTTGATTTTATTACAATTTTATGTTTTTGCCGTCTAACAAAACTCTGAACAATATTTGTAAAAAGTATCATCGATAATGGTTTTCTTTGACAAGTTGATAAGACTTCTTGAACTTGTTTTTAAGACGTTTCAGATTCAACATGAAATTTTCTTTAGAATAAAATTAAAGGTGTAGGCTCCTATTTCAACAAGCGTATAATGTTCTTTTAACTAAATGACCTTGACGTTTGAAATGCATTTTGTGAAGTTTAACTCTTAGGTGGTTCTTGAAAAATATGCAACTCTGGGAATGAGACCATTATGTAAATTAATTATGTAAGAAATAGAAAAAGGGTGTACCAATCGATTTTACGGTAAAAGAAAACCATTATCTATGATACTTTTTACAAATATTTGTTCATGATGAAAACCTGTCAATTTGGATAGGGAGCAACTCCAATGACATTGAAGGCTGCTCAGTCCACCTTTCTCTAGAAAAATTACATGCGAACCTTATTCTTAATTTAACTATAAACGAACATTTCATGTATTAGCTGGTTTAAAGGTTTTCTAACGACCTTAAAGAAAGACTTAAGAATTATTATCATACTTATCTTGAGTAGTCACAAATACCGTGTATTTAGGATACCTTACCATTATTCCCTGTTTTTTATTTAATGATTTCTAAACTGCAATAAAGTCTAAGGATATTTTACCAAATGGTTCATTTACTTCCTCAATTTACTCGGTGAAAGAACAGTGTTGAATACCTTATTTAAGACATTTCTTCAATGCGGAAAACAATAGTGTGAATGAATATTTGATTTCCTAAGGAGGCATTGCATGGTAAGAAAAAAAACCCGCTATTTGCGGTTCATCGAGCGTAATAAGACTCCAAAGTGCAAATCTAGTGTGAACTGTAGTTTTATGACAAGTACAGGTGTATGTGTGAGAAAAATAACAAGACTCTGGCATTTTTCGTTCTTGATGAACATGCTAAAACCTTTTTAAAGCGCAGGCTAATCAAATGCGTAGGATGCTATTTTTCAAAGGGACCTCCCGAATCCACTGCAAACCTTCTGAGTGTCAGTTATCCATGTAATATTTGTTTTGGCATTTAGAATATTAACACATTTTGTTTTCTTCCAAATTAACATCTTGCATGTGCTGCAGGTTGAACGAGTTTCGCCTAAAAGATATGTACGTGTAAACTATCTTTCCTTAGATATATCTATGAATGTTGTCAATCATCCAGGTTGCTTATGCTTTGCTATCTTTTCTTAGATTGTAATTATTAAATTTTGTCATCGGTTTGGTTTTTGCAAGCACCACTTTTATATTACATTAGTTACGTTATTTCACGTTTCATTAAAAACATAAATTACATTACATTACACTACGGGAATTTACTACGACAATATATGTTCTTGAGCACAAGTTTAAGCCTATATTTTAATACATAGTTAACAGATTTCATATTTTGTGTTTAACAAAACTGCTTAATCAGCTTTGGTAAGGTGTAATTAAGATCAAACAGTTCACCAACGTATTCCATAGTATCTAAAAGTACTATAACGAACTAGGAAATGCTAATCTTGCTTTTGTATACAAGTATACCTATTACAACCCTGTAGCCGTATAAACCAAATACTTCCATGTTACACTTTGAAACTTCCTACTGGAATGAAAATACGTTGCTAGGAGCTAAGTACCAGATTTACTTTCTTCTCACTGCTTATAAACCACCAAGAATACGAGTAATACGAGTCAAAAGTCGGCCATTGCCCGAATCTCGTCTACTGTAGATCAATCACTAAACAAGGAGGTATTCACGCTTCCCGAAGCGGAATTCGCAAGTTCTTTTATAGGAATTATTTTGGAACAAATATCGGTTTTTGAAATGGACGCTTAATGTTTATGATTTCTATATGAAAGAATTTAAAATATTCTAGGGTATACTATTGCCAAAGTTAAACATATGTGTGGTGCTCTGGCAAAATGAGCGGAAAGTCGCGATTTTCAAAATTGAGTTTATGACATATTTTAATTCTCTACAATCCCAGCTTTCGAATGTTGTATAATATGTCATACTTTCTTTCTACAATCTTCATTAAGAGATCAAAATACAAGGCAGTCCACTCAAATTCTGGCTGTAAAATATTTTCGCAAATGGATTTTAAAGTTACTGATTACTATTAAGGCGAATTCATACCAGGCCTCCAAACTAAATTTTTCATATCAAACATTTGGTCGTGACGTCACCAAATATTTGCCATCGAACTTAAAGTATGAACGGTTAGCAAACATTTGGCCCAATGTATATGGCAATTCAAT
>JXSR01S023458.1:24028-39130 GCA_000969725.1 Ophiothrix spiculata | reverse complement strand
TATGACAAATCTTCCATGATGAATCACCGCCTAGTATAAATAGCTCGCATCCATCGGCTGATATTTTGATATTTGGAGGGACATGTCATTTTGATGACAGAAAACTTTGCAACAACAATTTGTCATTTATTTGCAAACATTTGTATGTAATGCGGATGTTGAACGGACTGATGAATGTATGCTTCATTTATCAATCGGAAATCATGTCAAATTACTTGTACGCAAGGCTGAATTCATAAAAGCAAGCAATTTCTTTTTCTATGGCTTTTATTTGAATATCTACCCATATATACAGATAAAAGCTGTAGAAAAAGCAATTGCTACATTTATGAATTTGGGCTATTAACTATTAAAATTAGCTTATAAGGACAAATTCTCAATTATCTGCAATTAAAAGGTATGTGATTTTCTAGTCATGGTCGGATTTCTACGTTTATTACAACACAGAAGCCGGTGTTATATATAATCATAAATCAGGACCATGGATTGCACCTCTAAGACTGATGTGTATCAATGGAAAATCATGTGCAAACAGCTTCATGTTTAATTAACAAAACAAGGATTTAGGCCAATAATTTGCCATGAATTAATGTAACCAATAAGCTCTAAGCCAATTTCCACCAAAATATTAAAACTGCTGATATCCAGCAGTTTTAAAATATATTAATCATCATGAAAAAAAAATCTGGCAATTGGCAAAATTGTGATCAAAGAGCTCTAATTACACTGATATAAGTTGACCCTTTCGATTCCGATTTGCAATATAGGTGTATATAGCCCATACTGAATTAATTTATACTCAATTCATATTGGAACGCCTGAGCGTTCTCTCGTAAGCTCATTTGGAAACGCTCAGGCGTTCTATCGGATCGAAAGGTTAAAAATGAGTACAATACAAATATGCATATTTGAAAAACTTGAAATCAGTAGAACACAAATTTTCATGCTTGAGTTTACTATTAATATGTTGTGTAATCATAAAGCTTCAATATATTTCAAAGGTTACTTAAACTGAGAGATGTTTGTGAAAATTATGTGTCATGGGGATCCCCTTGTGTGTCACACCCTTGCACCGCAAACTTGAAATGTCAAACCTATGCGACTTTTGCACACAGGCAAACCCATGTGACTTTTGCACACGGGCTATCCCCGCTCGCATGAAAATGTCAATCCCCGTATCACTTGTACAGCTTATCCCTGCTCGCATAAAAATATCACGGCTCAAGAATGTTCATTCTTACGCTTCGTCTTACATCATATGTTGCAGAAAGAGATCATGCTGAAATATGACGCTTCTCATTAGCATAAATGTTTGTAATCAAACCCCCATTAGATCGTTTTACACATGGGTGTGTATGAGTGACATTATGACAGAAAATATTCACAACACTACTTTGCCTTTGTGTGTTGAAATCATCCATTAACTTTATCAATTTCAAAACAGTCACAACATGGACATCCTTAATTACAAAATGCTATGCTGTCATCAGACGTAGCACTATCACATTGGTATTAAGATTGATGACATTTTATCTCGATACAAAATAAACACAGAAGATAAACTGAGATATCTTATACTGAGTTGATGATTATTATTGCATCTGTCTAAGACTAGTGCTAAGCTATCCTATCTTCACCTGGATCATCCTAAGTCATCTTACTAAAACACCTGAAATAAATGTCCAGCTGGTTAAACCATTCAAATAATTTCATACAGGTACATAGGTACTGGTCAAAATCAACTTCACAACAATCTGTTGTTAGTAAGTTTGAAGAACTTCCGAGGTCTTCCGATAAACAGGCCAATAAAGCCAAATATTACAATTGGTTTATGAGATGATTTTTTCTTGATTAAAAAATTGGCAACCAGTTAAGTTTACAAAGTTATTGTTTACTATTAAATCTAATGATCTTGAAGCAAATATTACTAATGCCTTCTAACAATGAATCGTAACAACCCTTGTTATAAGATATATTTCGTAGCACAGACAGATAGATACTTTATTAAATGCCACCATTTTGAACTTATCCAAGGTCACGAGGTATAACCCATAAAGTAAAGTGAAATAATTCCTTAGATAAATCATAAATCAATGATAGAGTCTAATGAAAGGTTCAGGTGCTGACAATATCATTGAATTATGATACTCTATTTATTACTAAGCCCTGAGGCTGATCTTTATTGCATATATGTTTTTTAAAATTAAAGTGTCATCAGTATCCTTACCATTAATTTTCATTCTTGTCTTAAGCATGAATATAATATTTGGTTTCATATTTGAATGAACAACCATCACCTTATTACTTTTAAGTTTAAAAACCACCACGGATATATTACAATTTTGAAGTTTGTTGGTTTCAATTGCTCAAGCCACATTGATTTTATGTTAGAAACAAAAGGGTGTCCGATGAAAACAACATTTATTGTGATAAACCATACACAGTATTCCAACAGTAAATAATTTTGACAACGTCTCTTTCAACCAATACAATTTGTGCGTAAAATGTACAGGGGCTAAAATAAAAATATGAATTTTCCTTTGGCATCAAAACTTCCAATTTGATGTGAAGAGTGGGGAGGTTGAAAAATCCATTTAATATGCACCTTTAAAGTAAACAAGATTTGTAAATGAATAATTCTAGCTGAAAATATGATAGGCCCACATGTTTAGATTATCCAATCTCTTTGCAATTCATTACCAATGCCAAAGTAATTCTGATGCATAAGGCGTACATATTTTGGTCGCCACAAAATCTGCCAAACTCCGGATGCTATTCTTAGAATGAAATCTAAGCTTTCAATTTTCCTTAAAGGCATGATTGAAGGTCAAGTACATATAAAACCAGAGGCCAAAAAACTGAATATATGATATTGATTACCATATGCACCTTAATTGTATACACCAAAGTTCTCTCCGAAGGGTAAGTTGATGAAGTTTCAGGGACAAGTTGCCCCGGGCGCCAAATCGCCACTACATGAAAAATAATTGGAACAACATACTGCTGAAATTAGCCAATTTTCGTCTAATTTTTTTGCGCGCTCCGCGCGCCCTTATGATTTCGGTACTTTTTAGCTTAAATTAACAAACATTACTGCAAAAAAGCAAAATTGTTTGTGCGCTTAGCGCGCTGGAACAAAATTTACGCAAATTTTAGCAGAAATTACCCATTTTACTTTTAGCCAGAAAAGAGGAGTTTTTCAAAGCTGTTTAATTTTTGTTGGTGTGCCTTTTCAAGTTGCGCCCCCCCCCCCCCCCCCCCAGGGGGCGCCAGTTTCACTTCTTGCCCCGGGCGCCAGACACCCTCGCTACGCCCCTGTGAAGTTTACAAAAGTTTAAATGTCACTGCACCCATTATTTCCATTCCTACTTTAGAAATATCCTAATTTTCAATATTTTGACAGCTTTTACATCATCTATGCCATATTTCATTTTATGGTATTTCTTTACTGAAATATCTATGTTTGTTTACATTTTCATCATTATATTAACATGCACTTTGACAAGGATGTCACTACGCTGTGCGGTGACAGGTGAGTCACCCTGTACTTCTATTATGATATTGTGCGATTTCTACTTTAATTTTAATAGAAATTCCTAGCACTAAAGCCTCCCAAGTTTAAAAAATTAATGAATTGGTAGAAAAATGAGAATTTTTATCAAAATTTTATTTTTTAAACAGCTCATGTAAATATCACCTGGCACAATAAAGTGTGTGGTTACATCACTGCCTTTGACTTTTTAAATCTGTCAGTCCAATTTACTACAGGATAGCTCTGGGTATGCTTTTTAAAAAAAAATAAAATCATGTCCATTGAGTCAATGTACTGATTTCAAAGCACAATTTTATTTGACTTTCAAGTTTCACCTCACAGCTCGTCATCGGCCAAGCAAAGTCCCTACATGCCTGCCTGTTAAGCTATAGCAAACGCTCTGTATATACCACAATATTGATAGACGTTAATCCAAGCCAAACTTTTTAACTAGTCGCTTTTCAAGAGAGGGCTTCAAACTACACAATCAGACAGCAAGCACTAGTACCACCAAATGACTTGACCAAAGCCCGTCTCCCCAACCCATGCCCTTATATGGTATTGTATAGTATGCAAGAGCATTGCTGGGATGTTTGGCTCCCATGTCTAACTGGATGTGGAGTAAATTAGTGGAGGAGAGACACACAACACACAAACCCTATACTAATGTTTATGTAAAACATTAACAAACATATCATCTAGTGATTGTTTGGTATCACAACACAATATGATAGATATACGATTGCTTAAATGCTTGTAACAAACTGTGACGATGGCTTATATACATAGCTGGTTTGTAATTGACAGCTCATTAAGGCTAACTACACAAGAACCAGCGTATATATAAATCAAATGTCAATGTGATTGGCAATCCAATTCCAAGTTCCAAATATCACATCATATATTTCCAATACAAATTATGTTTATTTGAATTCAGTTGAGAGTTACAAATTTAAATTATTATTGGGATGAATTTTGTTGGTTTTCCACTTCTAGCAACAAACCAAACACATATGAAGATACAAATCAAAATGAAAAACAACAACGTGTTTGTAGAATTGATAAACGTACGTAAGAAGTAATATTGAAAGCGACAGAGCACACTGGTAATCTGGTCACCAAATATTCAAATACTGCTATGTTGCTGGCATGGAACAGGCTTGCACTGTGTGAGTTCTCACACCAAACTTGACACAAAAACAATCCCACACTGCCGCGATATGTCTCAGCTTCTTTAAACCAGTTTTCAAGATGCGATTGCAAACAGCACTGACTACCATCTTGTCCCATATGGTCAGAACTTCTGTCCTGGATTTTGTCTATTTGTACAATTTACGAATTCACGCCCTAAATAATAAAACAAGTATCATCTGACATTATTCTATTATGACCAATAGAAAAACTACACTTGTATCGAACACCCGACTATTATCTGATGTAGAACTTGAGTCTACCTCACACTCCATTATATGATTGACCTAATAAATCAAATTTTCACTTAACTAGAAGATATCTGCAATTTCTTGACAGCAATTTTATTTTGATGTGCCTATCAAAATCTAATTTTATTCTTGTAAACAAAATAGTTTAAGTGATTTCACCGATAATGTTTTCTACTATGGATAAGGGATGAAGAAGATTTTTTTGGCTAATTGCCAAGGAAAACCCAAGAAAGCCTCTAAATGAAGCTTATTTTCATTGGGTCCAAGATCTTTTTCAGTCAGTTTTAAGATGCAGGAGGAAGACCAGAATACCTGGAGAAGTGGCAGCGAGCATGGACTGTAAACCAAATGCGCATACAGGACAGGGAATCGAACCCGGGACTCATTGGCGCAAAGCAAGGGAAGTACCGCTGCACTAAACGCTTCCCCCCTTATGGAAGCGGGATAGTGAAGAACAATTTGTTCCTTTCTAATTGATTCAAATTCTTGAAATGTAATCATTTAACGTGAAATCAGGTCATCCTATATAAACATTATGGATATATGTAATATTTTCATTATTACACTGAAAAGAAAAAAAAAATCTACAAAACAGGTTAAAATTTGTTTTTAGGTAAAAAAATCAATATAAAAGATTCTTCAGCGTAAAAAACATTCATTGGAAAATTTAGATCCATATAGAGAAAAGCCTGTTACTACAAATACAAAACAATTCTACTTTTGAAAGTTGGTTGCAGATCATCTACACAAAATGTTCAACCCAGAAATTCTTATCATTGATGTTAATTGATGCTACCCAGATTAGGATAAAAAATTTTAAAAAATCCAGGCCTTTTAACCTTCAAAATCTTATCTAAATCAAGTTTTTACAAATGCAAATCTTGAATATGATATTCTGCAATGAAGCAGTTGGTAGTTATTATGGCATGCCTTACATTGCTGTTAATTTATTCTACTGAGATATCATCAGTTGATAATACAGGCCTACTACGTGCAAAATTTGACAATCTTGCCGCACAGCTAAGGAATTCCTCCTATTGTAGGAGCACCTGCTACCACAGAAGTAATATCATATATGCATGGCTGGATACAGCAACCAACTTATTATCTCATTCCATTTGAAATGTTTGTCAGGTTAAGTGTGATGCATGTATTTAGGTTAACACCACCAACTGACTATCAAGTCCAATTATCTAATTAGGACAGTCTGTGTGAATCAACTTCAAAGGCTTTATTTCTCCTCAGACAATCTCTGTAATTCTACTGGGTAATAAGTGCACAAGTGAATAAATCGTTCTGTAAGCGGAGCAGAGACTGCGGGCAGAGACATGAAATAAATCAAAAGTCCTCTATTATGAACTGAGCCTAGGCTTTCCAGTTTATTAATGGGATCTTTACCCTGGGGGTACTCCCAAAATTTTTGGTAGGTATGTGCCGCACGGGGTATCCAACTGATTTTTGGTCAAAACAAGGGACTATTGAACTGATTTTTCTCCCGATTGAAATCTCAGGAACTGAATTTTTACTGTGATTACGACTGTTGGAGCTAAAAACTGCTAAAAAAATAGGTTGGAAAATTTATAGAATACACTTTTTGAGCCATTTTTGTTGAAAATGGGAGTCATCAGAACTGCAGTAATCTTAAATTGGGCATCTTCGGGAACTGGAGAGGAGACAAGGCTTGAAAAGGGCGGCACATACCTGTACCTTCCATCAATGTAAGTGACCTCCCCTCCCCAGGTCTTTACTACTAAGCTATTGAAATTGATATATAGTATTGAACCAATAAAAAGCCAAAATAAGTATGGTAACCTACGAAACCAAGATCTTTTACATTCAAAGCTTGAAAGTATATAATGAACCACTCGGTAGTTATCACAGAATTCCCAATATTGATGAAAGTTATTTTACAGAGATACCATCAGCTGATTAAATAAGAGATTAAAAACAAAGGCCTAAAATAACCTGACAATAAATATACATCATAAAAAGGCCAATAAAAGGGGAATTCCTCCTATATTGGAGGTGCAAAAGGAGCACATACAACATTATAAACACCAGATGCATGACTGGACAAATGCTGGATATCAGAGCAAGTGTATTATCTTATCCATTTAAATGTTTAATGGTGTATTTAGGTTAACACATGCACCAACTGACTAAAAAGTGCAATTCTCTTATTACGGAAGTCTGCATGTAAATATGCTTCAAAAGCTCAGTAGGCCTACACTTATGTTACAAAGGGAGATTATGATGCATGCTGCCCAAAGGATCATCTAACAATAGAGAGTATCCACTTCACTCATGCGTGATCGCAAACAAAAGAGGTCATTCCCTTAGTAATTTTTATTCAATAAATGACCCTGAATCTGGCGGGCCATTCAGTCTCGAAGTGTTACGTGTAATCCGCTTATCACCCTAACAACTGGTTCACGCTTTCTAGTTTTGAACCATGATCGAAATGATCACCATACAAAAGTATAGCATACACCGTTGTCAGGGGATGTGCGTGAACCAGTTACTGGGGAGGTTACATAATCACTACGATACTGAATTTTGAAGCAGTTGATATGCTAACGTGCATGACGTTCCTGGTGCTGCTCTCCTGAATGGTCTGAATATTGTATAGCATTCCCGCAAAGATGGCCGCTAATCCAAAACACGGATAACCTCTATTCTCAGAAACTAACAGCCGGCTTGCCAATGAGTCAAGGTTTACACCTAAACCACTACCACCTTTGTAGAACAGGCTCAAATTGATTAACCCTAATCTTATTAAATCTCATTCTAGAAATTATGAAAATGTGTTAATTTCAAATACATTTTAGACACAGGTTTACAAGGACCAAATTGCTACCCTAAAAGTGGCACTGTAGTGGCTTGCTACAGCTCTAATGGGCTTGGGAGGCAAGTGGTCCCAGATTGAATTAAGGCTAAAACACGAACAATTTTCGATGAGATTATAAAATCAGCTTATTTTATTTTACCACAAAAATGATTCAAAGATTCATAAATACAAATACAATTAAAATAAGGTTACAAATGTACAAATGAATATTGGATGGGCAGAAACAAGAAAAAAGTCTTCAAGCAAGCCCAAAATGAAGGAGAGATGGCAATCTTTAAAAAAAAAATCACAAAAGTGGAGTATGGCCGAATTGCTTTGAAGTGACGAGTACTAAGGACCTGGGCAAGGCCGTTTCCTTTTACCTTATGTAATTTTGATGATGCTCTATGCTTTAATGATGCTTGCAGATTAAATTACGTAGGTTCTTGCTATGTACCAAGATTTCTGATGATGTGGATAACATATGTATTGATGTACAAAGCTTGCATTGCATGCATTTGAGTCTTCAGTACACTGATTTGAACCTTACCAAACAGCTTACACTAACCCTTGGTATTTAAACACTCACTCACATCTAGAACTCTAATTACCCAGAACCAAAATGACCTACAGACACAGAGTTGACTTTGCTCAGAGATGGGGTTTAGGTCATCAACTTGACTTCATCAGTGATGGGATTAACTACATAGTGTATCATATAACTTAAAGGTCGTTGTCATCACCATGACTGCTTGGTATATGGTAATGAAAATGATATCACCCTTGTTGTGCAAACAGCAATTATATGGAACACCCATTTGTTCTTTTATATATACTTGAAATATACTTGTAAATATACTAACAAGAATGACAATGCATGCAAGATCCAAAAATCCAAACAACACACGAATCTGTGGTACAGATTTATACCACATGTAAATTGGACAAACGTGAATTTACATCTTTGTATAACACAGAACTCATAGGTGAATCTTAGAAAAATACCCATCACTTATGTCCTCGCCATCAACAATTATGTCCAATTGCAATGTTTATGATTCCCCATAAAGGATCTAGTTATGCCATATGTGAAACTAGAGTGCACATTCTAAAACGGGTGGATGAGCTCTGAAGATTAACGATGCTGGTGGTAGTCACCAATGATATACTTCTCTTCTCTACCATTGACAGTAGGTTTCCCGCATGTATCTAAAAATTGTGAACACTTCCCAGTTTCCTTAAGGCCCTAATGCCCATGATATACAGCCCAGTCTCGTTTGATTTTAGACGCTACAAAGACGATAGCATCTTCACTGGTGTCTTGCTAGATGCTAGCTGCATCTTGTAAGTATTTCATGGGCTTGAAAGCTTCCTTGCAGAGATTACTTTCTACAAGGGCATAATTGATTTACATACAACACATAGACATAGAAAAGAACCATTTACTTGGAGGGGAATGTGGGCAAGTGGTTAGAGCACAGCCTGGGAGCACAAGACTCGTAATACTGAGGTTCTGGGTTCGAGCTCCAGTCGAACCACATCTCAAAAAGTACTATTTAGCGCCATATAGTACTTTTAAAAGTATTATTTAGGGCTTTCATCTATCTGGTTATAGCTATTTGAAGTCATGTGATCGGGTTTCATCCAATCAACTCTGTTAAATTTATATAATAGCCATTTACTGCAGTATTTTATGATTTAATCAGCAGATCTGTCATTTTACCAACTCAATTATTGAAAGTGACACACAAACTTTCTCTTAATGACACAGATGTTGGATACCTTGACCTTGGTATATGTCTGTTAACAAAAACCAGCAAGAGACATCAGATCTCCAGTGGACATCAGGGGATATATCAACACAGTCACAATTGTTGTGATGTAGGTGTGGCTTCACTCTAGATTGTATGATTTTCTATGGCTTTGTCCATCGTCAGTATTCTCTTTGGTGCTTGCTTTTTGCTGTGTTGGCACATTGTCAAAAAGTGTTGGTATGTAACACCAGGGAAAACAGTAATAACCTCCAATGACATTTTGCAGGGACCTTCAACAAAACCCAGGGCAATATTTGTCCATTTGTACTGTGAAGTCATTTACTATGGAGCCGTAAGAAACAAAAAACTTGAATCAGATAAAAGTTGTACTTAGGAGAATGCTTATATGTGCGATCTAATTATTGTAAATTGGGTGACGGTAAAGTGCCTCAATTTCAATCATGTGACTACATGCAATACCAGCTTAGCTACCAGATCAGCTGATTAACAGCAAGTGCGTAGGTGTGAAAATCCCAGCTGCTTAATGACGAAGCTGTTCTATGATATCTTGTATTGTGTAGTATTATTTGGTATCCCTGAAAGACTTGCAAGAAACATATTTTGTTTCCATAAGATTTTGGGAATTTATTGTTAAAGATACTGTAATGAATTCCTGGGCAATGTGACCAGACTTTTTATGAATTAAAGGACGTCTCAAGAATACAGTAAAATGACGTAAATTATGTCATTTAGAGAAAAAATTGTTTTGAGTAAGCGCCAATACCAAACCAAACAGGAAAAAATCTGATTTAATTTTTAAAATGGTATTTGTCATTTGTGTTTCCTTGCGAATGATTTCATTATATTATGATATTCTTGGTAAATAGAAACAGAGAAATCAATATCACCAATGCTGGCCACAGTGTGCAATCCAACATTTCAAAGCAACTCAAAACAGGAGCTTGACATTTTCAATGGTTCCCTTCTGAGAAGGCACATATCATGTCACCTAAAGAGCTAATGTAAATCATTACTTTGTCTTGAGTATGTAATTAATCATTTGTATTTATCAGAATCTATGTAATCATATCAGTAGCTTGACATTTGTAATCGGCAACTGAAACTGAGAAAAGCAACCATTGAGCTTGTCCAGCAATATTGCTGTATACACATAATTTATTTTTATTTTATTCTGGCAGAAAATACAAGAAAATAGTTTCCTTGGAGTAGACATGATACATTTGACAGATGAAACATTTTGTCTACAGGTTTATATTATGGCAGCAATTTTATGATACATTTTTTTTTCAATCAGCACATCTGCATTTTACCAACTCAATTATTGAAAGTGACACACTAAATTATTCTTAATGACACAGATGTTGGATACCTTGACCTTGGTATATGTCTGTTAACAAAAACCAGCAAGAGACATCAGATCTCCAGTGGACATCAGGGGATGTATCAACACAGTCACATTTGTTGTGATGTAGGTGTGGCTTCACTCTAGTTTGTACCATTTTCTATGGCTCCATACATCATCAGTATTCTCTTTGGTGTTTGTTGTATTGGCACGAAGTCAAAGTGTTGGTATGTAACACCAGGGAAAACAGTTATAGCCTCCAATGACATTTAGCAGGGACCTTCAACAAATCCCAAGAGAAATACTCCCTCATTTCTGCTATGAGGACATAATACTACAGAGTTGTAAAAAATATTGATTTAGATGAAAGTTGAACTTTGAAGAATGTATATGTATGTGGGGTATAATTATCGTAAATTAGGTAACAGTAAACTGCCTCGATTTGAACTTGTAACGGTATCATGTGACCACATGCAATATCAGCTGTGTTTTCAAATCAGCTGATTAACCGCAGTGTGTAGGAGTGGAGTTAACAGATGCTTCATGACGAAGCTTATTCCTTGATAAATTGGCTAGTTTAATTTAATTTCTAAAAGATCATGAATGAGATAAACGCTTATGAAATACTTTTTCTCTTCCATAAAGCAAGTTGGGGAGTTGCTAATATTGTAATGAATCCCTGGGCAATGTGACCATTCACTTTTTGATTAATTGATTGCAAGAATACGGCAATAGTTGCAAAATGGTTTAAATAGTGTTGTGTAGAGAATTGTTTCTAATGAGTCCAAATACAAGGCCAAACACACACACACAAATCTTATTTGATTTTCAAATTATATAAGCTTGGCATTATATTAGATGCACTTGTAGAACAAATAAGAGGTATCAATATCATCTACAGTGTGCAATTAAATATTTCAATTGCAGCAACTCAAACAGTAGCTTGACATTTCCAATGGTTCCCTTCTGAGAAGGCACATATCATGTCACTTAGTGAGCTAATACAAATCACTACCCAGTCTTGAGAATGTAATTAATCATTTGTATAATTACGATCCATGTAATCACTTGGAGTAATCATATACGTTGCTTGACATTTGTAATGATTCCAATCAGAATGCTATATCATCTTGCTTTGCCATCTCAATTCTCTTCTTAGAAGTACCTTGTGTTATTTTATCATTTGATGAGATGAGTTAAATCATTTTCTAGTCCTGGGTATGTAATTAATCATTTCAATTAACCAGAATCTATGTAATAATTGCCCGGGGAGCCACTCAAGTATGATGTTGCAGGCATAGCGAGACCATAGTTTTTCAAAACACCCCGTAAAGGGTGACTGTTTCTGAAGCCAAAATATACCCTTTTCCCACATTCACAACCTAAATCAAGAATTTACCGTTACCGTTAAAACCAACACTAGGGTTTGAAAAAGTAACCTATTTCTTGAAAATGAGCTAAAATACTAGTTTTTAATGATACCCTAAACAGTGTCACCTGATTCACCCTTCTGTCTTTCTCCCCCCCCCCCCCCCAAATCCCCAAATAACTATTGCTGTTTGTATTGATTCCCATGCATATTATCTTCCTGGATAACCTTGTCTTCCAAGAAAAAACTTCTTATGTTATATTAACATCTACTAACATCACTGTCTATACTCTATAAACCAGCGATTAACACACATAAACCAATATGGCCATTCGGGGAAATAAATTAGGCCATATTTTTCTTATCATAACAGCGTACTTTTGGTGCAAAAAATGTTAGATTCCAAATAATTTAGAATTGAAATGAAAGATTATATTTGGCAAGGATAGCTTGAGATAGCTACGAACACTTCAATCCCTGGAAAAACTCAATTTTATCAGAATACATATTCTACATGTAATTTTACTCTGTATCTCGAAATGAAAAAGTTATTGGCAATATATGTAACTCTTAATTGGTTTTAATAACTTGGCAAATTTAAATTGTGTGGGTGTCGGTCTGTCGACAATCAGTGAACATTTGCCAGCAGCATTGATTGTTATAGCAGCTAGCTAGCTTTGAGACAGCATAGGCATGACTCTGATGGTATAGTTGGGTAGAGACCGCTTAGATATGACTCTCATGGTATGCTGAATATGTCTTTACATTTGCATGATCCAGCTGGCGACAGGAGAATAACCTGCAGAATTGCAGTTTTAACTGAATAAGATATACAAAATGGGTCATTTAAAAGTTGGCTTTAGATTTTCGTCAGAATTATTGACTGTGTTTAGAGAAAGCAATATTGTTGATATAGTAAGCCTATTATAGTTTGAGGGCTTTTAAATTTGTCCAAAACGCTAATAAAACTGAACAAAATTTATAATTCTTCCGGAAGATAGTAAACGATAACCAAAGAAAGCTTCTAATGAAGTCCAACCTGCAGAAGTGAGCTGACTGGGAATTGAACCACAGATCTAACAATGCAAAGCAAGAGAAATACCACAGCGCTAACATGATTTCCACTTCTTGTAAAATTGTAGTATGTTTAACTCTTTCAGTGCTGGATCGTTTTTGAAATTGTCACTATTGGTTATAGGCCCACTGGACTTATTTTTTTCAACTCACCAGTTCTCATGATTAACAGCATCATTGATAATAATTTTGGCACATTGGTAAACAATGAAATGCTTATTCTTGTCATGCTATTAACTTTTAATTTAATTTATTTTTTGTAAGTTAAATTTGCGAAAGAAAAAAGTCAAAACAATTTTCTGTTGCAACTTCTCAATTTCCCCACACAACAGAATTCAATCTATAAAGCCTATTATGTATACCAAGAAATCATGCATTGATTTATTGACGCCCATTCATTATTATGGTCAATGGCACTGGTTGCTAAGGTGCTCAATTAGCATAACAATTAACCACAACAAAAATTCCCTACACAGAAGAAATTTTGATTCTACTTTTATCATGATAATTTTATATAAAATGATGTGAAAAAATTGGGAATGAATTGATGCTTGCTATGTCTATATTGTAAAAGTTCATTATTTCCTCTTTCTATACATATCAAAAACTCCTCATAAAACCAAGTATTAGTGGAGATATGGTCAGACAAAGTTGGTCATGAAAAAAATGTTCATTTGGGCGGCCACAGCCGCCTGCCGCACTAAATGGGTTAACACATAGATTTTAAATTCAAAGAAATTGGAGACGTGTGTGATGGGTAGGTTTAATTTTTACATCAAATGGATCAAATAAGTTCAAAAAGTAAATGTTACCTAAACTAAATTATGAATATGTAAGTACACTAAATATTGATTGATGATTCCATAAAGACTCTACATTGACTGTCTTTGATAGTGGAAGCCATAAATAACAGAAAGGTGATGTTTACTTTTTAAGTCAATAGTCAATTTTACATTGCACAAAGAATCCAAAATAACCAAAGTCAAACACGACCTACAAATGAAGCCTACTAGAAGATTAACTATCAAACATGTTCCAATGTGATGAATTATGACTTACCAGTTCAAACAAGACCTACAAATGAAACATGTTCCAACAAACAAGACCTACAAATGAAGCATGTTCCAATCATTGATGAATAATGATTATATCCAGTCCAAGTCAAACAAGACCTAAAAATGAAGCCTACTAAAAGATTTACTATCAAATATGTTCCAATCATGCGATGAATTCAGCCAAAGTCAAACAAGACCTACAAATGAGGCTTACTAAAAGAATTTACTATCAAACATGTTTCAATTATACAATGAATTCAGCCAAAGTCAAACAAGACCTACAAATGAAGCCTACTAAAAGATTTACTATCAAACATGTTCCAATCATACGATGAATTCAGCCAAAGTCAAACAAGACCTAAAAATTAAGCCTACTAAAAGATTTACTATCAAACATGTTCCAATATATGATGAATTACGACTTGACAACTTCAAACAAGACCTACAAATGAAGCTTACTAAAAAATACATCACAAACATGTTCCAATCAGGCCGACAAATGAAGACTAGTTATATTTATAAAAGATTTACTATCAAACATATTCAAATTATATGAAGAATCCAGCCCAAGTCAAACAAGACCTAAAACTGAAGCCTACTAAAAGATTTACTATCAAACATGTTCCAATCATCCAATGAATTCAGCCAAAGTCAAACAAGATCTAAAAATTAAGCCTACTAAAAGA
>JXSR01S023456.1:10493-26235 GCA_000969725.1 Ophiothrix spiculata | reverse complement strand
AAAACAATGTTCAAAAAATGCTTCTTTGAAGTCATTTTTTTTTTTTGCTAACGGGCTTTCGTGCAGGGGTTACTGAGCCTGTGGCTCTTGTTTTAGAATCCTTGCCTTCCACTTACTTTGTGATTGTTTTGAAGCTAGGATTTTAAGTTATGGGTAGCATTTTAGTTTGATGCTGGGTTTTCATACTGGGTTTTAATTAATGCTGGGTTTAGAACCCAGCAATTTTTCGTACCCCTAGATCCGGCATTAGATGAGCAAGACAGCAATGCAAAGTAATCACACATGTTGTAATGTTGCATCTATTTCGATAAGCAAGAAATAATTACATACTATTTCTTCCATAATAAAGTCATGGACAGACGGAAAAGGCCACACATGACCCTCTCCCCTCCCCACACACCCCCATGCAACACGCACACTCGACTCCGCATATACACCAACTTACCACTGATTACTATGCTTAACATAAAAACGATTTTAACCAATAATAAAAGTCGTGGCATTTACCAGGTAGTACTAGACAAGGCTGTGAATACACCTTTTTACATTTAATCAATTTGCGTAGCCTTTAAGTAGCTTACTTTGTGTAATTCTGACCTAAAGCAAAGTCTGCTAAACGTCTCAAAGTGCATTTAGTACCCTATCATTTTAAAAACTTCATAAATACCACCGTCATTAGGGGCGCACCATTAGATATCTGGGGGGGGGGGGGGTAGGAAGTTTTCGGGAAAAAAAAATTCCCCCTCCAAAGGTAGAAGAAAAAAAAAATTCCCCCCTGAACATTGAATGGGGAAAAAAACCCAGGTAATTGACAAAAAAAAAAATCGCGCCCCATGGGGCGCGAAAAAAAAAATTCCCCCCCGAACCCAACTTCCTACCCCCCCCTCAGATATCTAATGGTGCGTCCCTTACTTCAAACTGTTAAACCCGAATGTCTCCCTCGATGTTTGATAATGTACTTTTACATGTACTAAGGTTTTAAATAAGTCAATGATACAAGTACTTGCATAATATGCCTACCCCTTGAAGGCGTCTATTCGTACAGGGGACCCACGGCTTTACGTGACTGTCCGACCACGGAGCAAGTAGAGTAAAGTTTCTTGCTCAGTTATACATTCGATTTCTTAAGATCGTACTCTGACAACTGAATGTTAATTTGACTGAGAATGCGGCTATTGAGCCAGCCAAGCGCCGTTCCTGGCTAATGCACAATTTGGCGGTAAATTGTAAGATGAGTATTGCGTTGTAGTCAAGTAATGGTAGCGCGAGACAGAACGCAGAGCTTGGTCAATACGCACTCGCACAGCGTCGGTCCGCCTTTTGTGAGATTTGGGCCCGAAATTATGCTCCTGGAGTAGTATCTAATATTTAAATATTGTTTTGCAAAATGGCATTGATAAAAAAGCAAGTAACTAGATGTATCTAATACATGCTTCGGGAGCATGATAAGAAGTTTTCTTGCAAAATGGCATTGATATTAGAAGCAAGTAACTAGATATATCTAATACATGCTCCGGGAGCATGTATTAGATACATCTAGTTACTTATCTAATACATGCTCCGGGAGCATGTATTAGATACATCTAGTTACTTGTTTAGTTACTTGTTTCTTTATCAATGCCATTTTGCAAGACAATATTTAAACATGCTCCCGGAGCATGTTCTGGGAGTAGCTGCTTCGTGAACAGCTGCTCAATGAGCATAATTTCGGACCCAAATCTCACAAAAGCCGTCGGTCCAGGCATAGCGCCCGCGTGGCGCAATCCCCTAACTTTTCAAGGTTGTTGTGTTCACCTCTACGCTCAATACTTTGTCGTTTCAAGTTTTTTTTTTGTTAAATTGTGAAGTTTGAAGAAGATATGAAATTCATAATCTATGGCGATTGTTAGAAATATCGAAAGTTGATAATCAAACAAATTTACATAATAGTTAAGCTTTAAAGTCAAATTCATTTAAAATGTATTGATATGGTATAAGCTTTAAAAAATGTATAACATTGAATAATCGTGGTATAGAGAGCATATTCCGAAATGTCAATTCATTTTTTCAATTAAGTGATTACCCAGCTCAATGACAAATAGTGGGAATATATATTCGGATAGACGTGAACGTAAGCATCCGAGTTGTTTTGGTTGTTCTGAATATACTGTACTCATAAATGTACTTGACACACTTAGTCGTATAGACAATAACGCCCAGCAGATATATAGTGTGGTAGACTTATTCTTGAAATGATTTCCATCGAGAGTAGAAAAATGTTTTCGACTTAGAGTAAAAATTAAATCGTATCTTTTTCATTGTAAGTCTTAAAAGAACCTGATTCCCTTTTAACTTTCATTTTCGAAAACTCATTATCTTGAAATTGCCACGTAGGTATGGGCCGATTTATATCTACTAGGACTAAGACAGTAGGCCAGTTTAAATCCATAGCTTACGAAGGCGTCAATCTCAAAATTTTTTTACTAATTGTTAACTATTTGTAATCCTCTAGTCCCATTTGTTGCCGGGGAGGTGCAATCATGATGTGATTGCCATGCAAACAACAGCTGTCGATATTTGAATAGAATTATGACAATAGGCTTAAAAGATGCATCAATTGATGAAACTAGTGATGCATTCAGTTTAAGTATTGCATTGTTATCTTTTGGTGTCTACTTATCTGATACATACTGATATCTAATTTCAATCAATCAGTTACCAATATCGACTTTTCGTATTATTATTGTTGTTCAATTAACCACCAACTGAAAAATGCTTAAATTCATATTATACATATAATAATCTTTACGTTCCTGATATTTTCAACGATTTTAAAAATCGTTAACGCCCTGGAATTATTCTTTGTTCTGAAGTAACGTACCATTAAATAATACTTACGTGAAAATTGTCTCTCGTAAACAAATCCATTTTCTATTGTAAACCTAAAGAAGATTACAAAAATAAATTCACAGTTAGTTAAACATTACAATTCGTGATCGTTGGTAATTGGTTTACAAAATCGTAAGTTCCCTGTCTATTAAAATGTTTTGTATATATGAACAGATCACATACATGGACTGGTGAAAATGAAAAGGAATTAAGACTTATAAAATTCTAATTTTACAAAACTTGAGAAACTAATTTGTTTAACTAATAACCATTTGTAAACTTACAATTTGAACAGGCCTAGTGTTTATTCGTTGTTTTTCATTTTTCTCACGCAGTGAGTATGAAGCCACTTTGTAAAAAAAACTCATGCCCCTGGATATGAGTACACCTGCACAGTCAAAATCAATTACATTAATAACTTTACATTGTGTACAGAGTCCAGGTGAAGTCACATGGTCAACTCTTTTCTACCTACATGTGAACACAACTATACAAAGATTACTCAGTGAATATTGTGCATAACTTTGTTTGGTTAAAGAGACCATGCATTTATAGCTCAACTAACAAAGAAGCATTCTCATTTGTCATAAATGTGAACTCTTTAAGATATGAAAAACCAGTTTTTTACAGAATCATTTGACATATTTCTATTAAAAATTACACAATCTTGTTCTTGTTTTATTTTGCAGTTGTTGTTTAGGTAGATTCATGTTCATTTAGAATGAAAAATGATAGGACTAAACTGTTATTCTGTGTAGGAATCTACTTGAGTAATAAATGCCTCTTCACAATTGTCCATGATATGAAATCACTGGGCAAGTCATTCATTTGGAAAGTTTGCTGACCTTAACATGTGTGTACAAATATCCTGTGCAAATAAACTGTTATTCTACTCTGTTGTCACTTAGCACCTATTAAATCTCTATATTGTAATTTAATCTATTAAACCAACCTTCTTAAATTGTGTAATGAAAAGTTCAATATGATGAGAAGGTCTACTGATATGGACGTGTGTTGGTTTCACTATGGACCTTGAATGTGAATTTTAGTAATTTATTTAAATGTTATTTGGAACTATAACCGTATCTATGAGAGGGTTTATATCATGTAACACACTGGCTTTCGCTGAAACACATTTATTGGAAAACCTGGACCATTTTATCAACCACCTCGCGAATATGCGCTGCACGCTATTTGCTCTCTTAAAAAATCTTTTTTTTTTTATCCAGAACATTTCAAGTTTAGGCTCATTTCGCCAGTATGCAATTTTCAAGTCATTATACTGATTTCTTATATAAGCTTTTGGTCATAGAAAATGTGTAGACCAACACAATTATACCAAAAATGTGTTGTATTAAAATAGCCTATACATGAAATTTAAGACATTATCTTGGCTCCTCGATCAAATTACTGGATAGGCCTTCACTAATATTTGCATAATATATTTATACAAAAAAATGAATCTTTTCTCATGGAATATTGCATTTACAAAGTGCAAAATGATGAATAGATTTTCGTCAAGATATTTCAATTGAAATGTGGAGAATATAGTTTTACATCCCACTGCATGTTATGCGTTCAGCTTTCTAACATACAGATTTCAACAATAACCTCATTTTGTTTTAGATAGTAGTTAAAAGTCTGGTTGATATAGTTTGTTAGAAAACAACTGAAAACTAAGATCGATAACTTCACAAACTTGAAATGTGAAATCTTTTAAATGAATAGATTATATGTCAGCGAAAACATATTTAAATGTTTGCACACCGGCTATTACTTCTAAATGATCTTCCTCAAACAAGAGTTCATGAACTGATGTATGGTAACAACAGCCCGGAACCTATTTTTTTAATGATAACTTGTACTTGACACCTGGTTGACGTGAGTTTGTCCTTTTTAAGGACTATTCTTGTTTGGCTTGGCTATGCATAATACATCAATCTTTAAAGTGCAGCTTTTACATTTGACTTTCACTGAACTGATATACGTCTATTTTTTAAGATTATCATTGCTGTAAATATTATAACAGATCTGAAAATATGTTTCATACACAGGACATGTTCTCAACGTTTATACAAATTTAGCTTACTTTCCTTCTCTTCTAGTAGCGCATTAAGAAATAACAACATGATCCAATTTGTTTTCTGGAAAACCTTGCTAAGATTATATTCTTATGTACTTTAAGTACTATTTACCCTTTGCCTTTCGTAATCTGAAAATAATATCTTGAATATTTTTCCTTTTGGAATTTGAAAATGATATCTTGGAGTATTTTTCCTCAAATTTATATTTTACAATGTTTTTTTTTTTTTTGAAACATTACCAAAACAATTTGTCAACATTGTTTTTACGTGTTTTTTTTTTGTAATAAATCTAGATTGTTGGCCCAAGAACCAAGTCAGTCATTAAGGTTAATTTTGCCTGGAGATTCAGTCGTTTTTAGTCTTTACCGTTTCGCTAACTTCTGGGCCTGTTGAGTTGTCACTTCCAATGGGTCCATTTTTTGTCAAAGTTTCAGTGATACATTTGCCCGGAAAAATGACTTGACAGGTCCAATCTATCTTAAGCTCCCAAACCTACATAACTTTCAAGTATTAAGTATATACGTTTCTTAGCTAGATATGCCACCTACTAACCTACCAGATGACCTGCTTGTTTCTTTATATAATGCAGTCATGCTTCCTGAAATGGCAAAAACTAGAATGAGTGATCTGATAAATGATCATTGGGTATTGATACATGAGAAAGTTACAGTCAATATCAAGCAGTTTTATTTTCTGCTTCATTTGTATGTTTGGTTAGTTTAAGAGCATCTTAACGCATAACAATTTTAAATGACGAAAAAATTTACATTCAATGGAGTCAAAAATTGCATGCAATTCCTATTAGCATGAGACACCGGCAAGTCCTCCTTGACAGTTATTTTATTATTATACTAAATTGAACTAACCCATGTTGTACACTCTTAAATGAAAAGAGTTAGCGGTCACTCTTTCTTAGAGTGATTTTTTTTCACTCCAAAAGAGTGACATTTCACTCTTTTCGAGTGAAATCGAACGGGGTTTCACTCTTAAAGAGTGAAATGTCACTCTAACAGAGTTATAATTCACTCTTTGAGGGAGTGAACATGGCCACTCTTTTAAAGAGTGGTCACTGATACCGCTCTTTTCAAAAGAGCGGTATAATACCTCGCTTACAAATGCTTCAGAAAAACAGATTCTATCGATACTTTGGTTGTCAAATATTCCCTTCGTACAGTTTAACATAACCCAGCTATAGCGGGGCAAATTCAGTTGGACGAATCAATTGGCAATTTTAGATTGAGATTTCTCAAACTAATTCAAGTGTATCTCCTCGACGTGAAAACGTTAAATAAATTTGGATAAGTCATGAAATACCTTACCTATCATGATTCCATTAGCAATTGGTTTGTTCCAGCCAAAAAGTGATGTGATTCGACATGAAACATGTTTAAATAAGAACAATTAATGTTTTATAGCTCATATAAATACCCACGGAAAATATTAGATAAGATGAACCCAGTACAGTCAAAATATGTGGAAAAACGTTAATCCAGATCAAAGAAAATACACTGGAGTTTCTCTTGTTATCTTAAGAAGTCTGTCGTCGTATTCATAAAGCTACTTGACATACTTTATCAAGAATTTGCCTTAATGCGTAGTGCTGCGGCCTTGTTCCTGTAATGATTTGTTTTTCCAGTGTAAATAGAGCAATGTGGGGCCAGGTACAGAATTATTTCAATACCCGAATTAAATTTCCTTCGTGTTGAACATGCTTGAATGTAGAAGAAGCTGAATGTTAACATGGTTAAAGATGGTTCTTTTAAATTAAAAATAACACATATTTTTAAATTTGACGTGAAACATTAACGACTTTATCAGTATAAAAATATGATGTTATAATAATATTGTAACTCATTTTTGTACAGTTAAGTCAACTGTACTATTACTGTCGTAATAAGGGATCTTCCAACACAAATATACCGTGTGTCCCAGAATGAAGAAATCAAAATTTCGACGCCACATAATAAACAACTAATAACCCCAGCCAATGTAAGTTAATGACAATAATGTATGATGTTTCCACTAGCTGTGGTGCAAAAATAAACATTATGCATTATATAGTTTTCTAGAAGTGAGCATTCGAAATTCCAAAGGTGTTGAGGCTTTTTAGCTATTTTGGTTAAGCTTTAAAGATTCCTAAAAAAATGCAAAACTTTATTACTATCATATTTCTCTCAGTATAATAGACTATAGTACGTTTTTGTAGCTGTAAATTGAATTGTATTTCATTTACAATGAATATCCAGAAATATGAAATATTACAACATGTCTTAACCAAATTTGCTGCATTTGCTAATCCGATGAATTGAAATTACAAATAAACAAACAAACAAACAAACAAGTAAATAACATTTGCACCTAACGATTCACATTGTACACATAAAGAAGGTAATAGTTTTGTTATCATATCGTTGTTGCGGTGCAAGTTTACTCTCTTTGCTTACAAAAGAAAGCAAATTGTATAAAATTTTAAGACACAACCTGTATGGGTGACCTTAATTTACGAGCATAGCTCTTCAAGGTTTTTCCTCTAATGTAAGTGCATTATCTTGATCTTGTTGACTTACTGACAAACAAAAACTGAAACTGAAACTGTTTGTCAAGTGCTGATCAAGTTGATATTAATAAGAAGAAACATGGAAATATACACTGCAAAAACGGTGTTTAGAAACGTGGTGCAAGGTAGTGTTTAGATGACCATGTGTTTAGAAATTAAACACATCATGTTTAGAGATTTGACATGTGTGTTTAGAGATCTGACATCTCATGTTTAGAGATTTGACAGTGTTTAGAAACGTGGTGCAAAATGGTGTTTAGAAAAGTGTTTAAACTCTAAACGCTGTTTTTACAGTGTACTCTTATGCATCGTGTAATCATTATGTTTGTTACAACCTTTATCATATGAAATAGTATGAAATTACGTCTCTGTGGGACTGGTAGTTTGCAGACTCATAGACGCTTCAGACACCAAAAAGTTCTTGATACTTTCTACTACAGCAGTTGAATCCTTGAATTCAATACAGCCGTCGTTTTTACGACAGGGCAAACATGGAGTACTCTCTTCGTCGTTATTTGAAGGGGCACAGGACAATTTGTCAAGAATCTACTATCATTTCTGCAAAGAAAGTATTGGACAAACAATTGGAATAACACCAATCCTGCCTGACGCCTTTTTAATATTTTTTCGTTTATTTTAGTTTGATAATATCCATCCTGATAAAATTGATCACGGTATTCTGCTGTTACAGCAATATTAATTTGTGAAAAAAGTCCACCTAATACTATGCTTGGGATTCTGTTTCTGCTGTGTTAGATGTTTTCAAAGGATTAAATTTTAAATGTTATATTAAATAGTTGTTTACATATATGTAACTACATATACAGACAGCTCCTTGGCACTTTTAATATGAGAACTGTGATATTCAATGCTGTTCAAATGTGATCATATTTAGTCATTTCCTTTTTCATGAAAAAGTGATAGACTAGACTGACATATAGGTAGACTCTTATTTTGTATACTTGAAGTACGAATCATAGTTTGATCTATATTAGATATAAAGGAGAAGAACAAGAATAAAAACATAAAATGCACATGTTCGGTAAAATGATGTCATCCTTATTTATTCATGCCAAATATGGCTATGGCTATTAAAATTGTAACCAAACAAAATGGATTATCAGATATACTGGATCTCCTCTATCTATCGGCGTGTTTGGCATTTTGCTCGGAGATACTTCTAAACTACTGTGAAGCAATGTGTCTAGGAGTCATTTAGAAGTGGGATAATATTGGCATGTATAATTAAGAGGTGCAACAGTGGGTAGTTTTGTTAAACTCTTTCATGGTATAAGCCATCATTTGCCAGATTTGCGGGTCGTTTCGCGCTTTGGGATGAGACTTTCTTTTCCCAAAATTTCTTGGATAATTACTTTATGCAACCAATTCTACAGGTCTTCCTGTGTGATTATTTATATAGCTAATGACGAAATGATAAATGAGACTTCTGCATGTGCAAAACTATATGTCATTACTAACACAAGTTTCAGTGATAGCAATACTTAAAGCAATTCTAGAAGATGTCACAAAGAGTCACAGTGACACCTATCATCCATGAATATGTTGATTTTTTTGCCCAATTTGGTTTGTTTCTGGTAGATATTAAAACCCTCCAAATGATTTGAACCAAAGTTGCATACTTTTTCAGTTATGGCAATTTGTTGAATTACATTGCCATTAAATCAACATGTATTACTATACACTCTTAAAAAGAAAGGATCGAATTGATCCGATAAAGTATCAAATATGAGCTTACCCTTTTCCGGATCAATTTTGATCCAAATTTGATCCTTTTCGGATCAAAAAGGAGTGTGTTTGATCCGAAAAGGATCAAATTTGAGGAGAATTTGGATCAAAATTGATCCGGAAAAGGGTAAGCTCATATTTGATACTTTATCGGATCAATTTGATCCTTTCTTTTTAAGAGTGTAGGGAAGTGCATGTATCCATTGGCCTATTGCACGGTTTCGCCATTTTTGGGAGAACCTCGATCTGGCTTGCGATATGAATGGGAACCATTGAGCTACATGATGGGACCTTACATAATATTAAGATTAACAGTTCGATTCCCTCTTTCAAAAACCACTGACCTTGCATGAAGTGAATACGCCGGGAAAGTAGTGACGTAATAATTAATGTTAATCACCCAACACGTGCGTTTTGGACCTAAACAAACGGTGTGACCATTTTTGCCACACGTTAAGTCTATGGGGAAAAAAGTCGACTCCGATTTTATACCATAACTTTCGTCTAAAAAAAAATATAAGGGAAAACATGCCGGCCTATTATGCTGAAGGTTGTGATTACAAGCCAGGACGGGACCCCTGTCGTTATTTTCGTCTTCCAACCGAGAAAAATCAATCTGAATTGTATGTTTACGTGTGCCTATTGTGTTAGTACTTATGATCAGTGGAGATGATCATTTGTTTGGGTCCAAAACGCACGTGTTGGGTGATTAACATAAATTATGACGTCACTACTTTCCCGGCGTATACATAGGTATGTAGAATACAAGTTTAATTGACTGTCAAATCGAGGCTCTCCCCGCAAATGGTGGACCGTGCAAGTAGTGAATATTGTGCATTTTATTTGCTTCATGAGAAAACAGGTTCAGAGAAATATATGCATACTGATGCCGCAAGTTAAATATACTAGTAATTATTAATTTCAATCTGTTTAAGCTCATATCTATTTTGGAACCGAATCTTATAATATCGCACCCTTCACTCTCTCTATTAACATTATTGTCTTTTTTGTCTGTGTTTATATATCAGGTGTATATACATGTGTCCATATACCCACACTTAAATAATACTCTCTTTTGATATGAGTAAATTTGTGTAATTCACAATATAATATAAAAGGTCGACTGTTAGGTTTTCTGACAGAAAACAAAACAACAACAAAGCGAATTATTATCCGGAAATTATGAATAGATAACTAGCAGATAGAATCGAATAATCATCAATTAATGGAATTTGGACTGATGAGAATGTTTTGATGCCTTTTTGCGTTTGTGTTGTACTACGATATTTGATTCTGTGTGCATGTGCACTAGGCATGTAAGGTCCAGTGCAGAGAAACTCAAATTAAAAAGCGTACATTTCCGCTGTGGTTCCTGTAATCATTAACCAAAATATCACCATATACTTCACCTCTACCAAAAACACGTGTCAAACATAATCATTTAAAATGAAATGTAAAGCAGGTATAGAAATGTTTTCGTAATTGGCCATAGTTACCGAGAAAAATATATTTTGAAAATAAATGAAATGACATCAGCCTTTTCAGACTATCAATTTACCAAACCCAAGAACAATAAAATGGAAGGTATTTCTTAATATGCCTGGCATTCGTGTATGATTTTCAATTTTCAATTTATGTTTTGTCGATCAATTTCTTTTAAAGAATGTTTTGTTTCAAAACCACAGCAATTTGCCAATTACAACTCATTATTTTGCTGTTCTACACCTTTTTATGTATTTCACAACGTATCCTAAAGCATAGAAACACTTGAAAATCAAGGGGTGGTAACTGATACGTACCATTCAATCACACAAGTAACAAACAGTGACAATAAAAAAACTTATAGTTCAAATTCCTTCTTCTTTCTCACGTCAGGGACCAATTTTTCACCCTATTCAGAAAACATTTAAGAACTCTTTTTGGTGTATAATGCCCTTAAGATAGGTACAACCTTTAGGTGGAGTATAGGTATGCCTCATGTTACATTTTCATCATATTGCGCGGTTTAATTTGCATTCAGTATTTTGGTTCAACTGTATTATCATTTCTGGAAATATATATATGACAGCAATGCCATTCTCATTTTGTAGTTGATATTTTCGAATATAGTTGACGTGTTTTGTAGATTTTAGATTATGTTAATCCAATACTATTTATAACACATTTTACATTTTTTTTGCCATATTCAAACATGCTCATATGTTACAAACGATTTATCAAAAATATCTTGCCATATGATTGCAATAAAACAGTATTTGCATTTTTGAAAAAAAGTTTCGTTTGTTTGATTCTGATTTTTATCCTAATATGACACCTCGTATTTATGATCAAATCATACCTTTAAGCGGGAGATTTATATTGGTCTTCCTCCATTTTATGATTATCAGGGCAATATTTCTACGTAGAGTGTAGATTTTTCCGGTGTGGAACGTTTTAGGCACCAACCTCGTTATTTTGTCAACAAGAGTAGTAGTGATTCAAGAAGACATTCATGCTCATTTTGTTGTGGTTGCCTTCAGGAAAAATCATTCAAATTGATTGGAAATATATCATCAGGAAACAGCCGGCCATTTTGTATCACCCTCACGCGTTGAGCTTACGAAATACCTATCGATTCCCATTGTGTAAACCATTTGAACAGAATATTTTGAAAGAAAAATGTAAAGAAGTAGGTTAAGATGTTATATAGGTAAAATGCAATTTGTATTTTCAAATAATACTTCCGATTTGTTCCAAACAATATAGGCCTAGATATACTTTGTCATTTTTGTAGTCATTTTCATTCAGATTTTTCTCATGGTGTTACATTTTCACCACTATGTTAAATTTCCATTCGGAATGAAAATTTTCATTTTGATTTTTTCTTATGGTGTAAACTTTTTGTCATGGAGTAAAATGTTTCACCATTTATGAAAATGTTTCATGGTGGTGTTCAACTGGGCATAGATCGATCTCATTAGATCGAGAACAATACCATAATTACCCTGGTCTTTTCATTATAATCTGAAATCTGTCCTTGGCAGCATGTTAGCAGGTACTGAGGATTTTATTCTGCTGAAAAGATTTTCTGACTCCTTTGATTTTTCTCCAAAGAGAAACATTTTCATTTGGAATTTTTATCACCGTCTTGATTTTTTATCATTTTATTTGTAGTATTAGCGGATTATTCCAATCGATAATATCGTCTAGGAACTCGAGGTCAATATGCATTAAGCTCTATGGATTTTCAAGATGGTAAAAATGACAAAGTATATCTACAGCTTATCTTGTGCTCTTGTGTTTATTCCACTGTCAGGGTTCTTCTCAATATAGATCTATTTGATGTAATCTCAATTTTATCATCTGGTTTGCTCTGTTCAAAATATATCTTTTAATTTTATTAACACTACAGTATTTCTTTAGATGCATCTGTATTAATATCTTGGCAGTTTTGTAGGCATAGCAGAAAGTGCCAATGCCTAATTTTGCAGGGAAATCATTTATATAATTGCTTCCCAAATAACGTACAATGAATACTTCAGTTTTGCCAAGTATACGAACTTTGATAAGATGGAAAAGGTGATATATATTTTTCATCTGGTCTTAACTTAAGTTGGTTTCCCACGTCTTATCCAAAATAAAAATAAATTAACATAGTGGGCTGTCCCAGTCATACAGTAAGGCACCGAAATCGATAGTACCAGCGTATTCCGAACTATGGAATTATAGATGATCCATATCAAAATATAACACATGCAAAGTTATACTGTATCCCTATGAACTTTCAGCTACAGAGACACAATCCAAGATGGAATGGATAAGCAACACAGATAGTAGCATTGACCCAGTAAAGTCCACAAAAACGGATCAAAGAAAACGTTGGAGATACTCTTGTTATTTCAAGCAGTAAATTGTCGTATTTATGCATCTACTTGACAAATTTTATGACTGCAGACTTTGCCTTAATACATGTATGTCGGGCTGAAACATTATTCTTGACATGATTGCCACTTTGGCTTTAAATAGAGCAATACAGGATTAGTAGCATTTGACTACTCGACTGAAAATTCATATACGTGCAGGAGTAAAACATGCTGCTTAGACGTTTAGACATATTTTCAGCATTTTTTTGATGATGAAACATTCGAGTAATATACAGCATGAGTCAAAATGAAGTTGACCGATATTCAAAACTGTATAACAAAAGAACTACTAATATTTAAAACAATTGTTTAGCATCTTGGAAATGTACAGACTCTTCTGCTTATTTAAAAAAAAAGAATGAAGCAAATCGGTAATTCCTAAGAGAAGTTATGCCTGTTTTAGTATAAAAAAAATTTACAAGTTGTCCACGGAATTGATGAGCGAACAAGATGCAAAGTAAGTACTTCAGCTGTGCAGTCACCTGTTACTAATACCCTGTCTTTCTTCGGCCAAGATTGATGCAGTTTTGAGCTCTGTCATTTCTGTTTACAATCCAAGTCTCAGATCTTCATGGTCCTCTTTTGCACTTAACAATTCTGGCTTACAATTTTCTTTAGCGTTGCTCTGCAAAACCGTTTTGAACCTCTGAAGGCCTGTGTGTTTGCAATTAGGTTTCAAATACAAACTGCCTTGTCATAGGGTGTCATACGGTGTACACTAAAGACCAGCTTTACAAATTCAATGTCAAGCAGGTTCTAAGCTGGTTTCATGCATACAATTTATTGATATTTGTATTTGAAATTCCTGCATCAAATCCTACTTGTTTTAACAACTAGGATTTGATGCAGGAATTTCAAATACAAATATACAATATAAAATGGTTCTTTTTAAGTTTTTTTTTTCATTTTAAAGATCAGCATATCATGGGCAGCTTTTCCTATGAATGACCGATCTCCTTGATTTAGTGTTTTAATATCAGTCAAAGGAAGGGTATGGTATTCATAAACAGATAATTACTCTGCTAAATCAAGTGTTTACTTTGCTTTTTTAATTGGTTTGATTATTTATTCCGGGGACAGCGTGAAAATGAGTTTTTTTACTAAAACAAGCATAACGTCTCTTAGGAATTACCGATTTCCTTCATTCTTTTTTTAAAATAAGCAGAAAAGTCTGCACATTTCTAAAGTGCTTAACAATTGTTTTAAACATCAATTATAGTTCTTTTGTTATACAGTTTTGAATCTCGGTCAACTTCATTTTGACTCACGCTGTAAACACTTCCAAGTTCGACAGACAGCTATTCAGAAAATACATATATTTGAATCATTGTATGAAACATTCTTAAATGATCAGAAAACATTTAAGCATCAAAGATAACACTTTAAAGTTAAGGCTATATTACCTTGGGAATTAATATATTTTTCAATCATGACAAGAAAAATAGATTCCACTGCATTTGTGGAGACTCAAACTATGGCTACTTCCACGTGTTAGTCGTAATCGTAGTATAGTATTAATCTTGATTCTGTTTAATATGGTATTATTCTAGCCCAGAATTACTTACTTTTGAATAATCCATCTGTATATGCTTAAGACAATGTTCATATTTTCATTTAATATGTTTTATAAATATTTTGTATATGTAACCTATATACGAAGAAAGATCACACTTTTAACAAAGAACAGCGAGGTTCAATGCTTTACACTTTTTCAAACGATCAAGCTTCAGTTTTATTTCATGACAAAAGTGATATATAATATTGACGTACGGTAATAGGACATACCCTATAAAATTAAAAATCATTGATGATTAATTCTAAATCATAACAGCAATTCCCTTTCCATATTGAATATTTGTTTTTAACGAAAATTACGGTTGGTGGCAACCCATAAATTTGTAATATTCTCATCTTGTTTAGTATATACATTTTTAACATGGACACAATTTACTTGCCGAGTTACAGAATAATATACCAAATCCAAAAATGATGGATTGTAACCAGTCTGAAACTTGGAGTTTACCAAAGTCAAGTATATAAAAATGGAATGGTATTTCTTGTTATCTTTATCTCTATATCTTAACTCATCATTGAAAATAAGCGTATAATTTCCCTTTGTCAATATTATTTGTGGTTTGCCAATAACTTGTTTCATGGGAATTATTCCTCTCAAACTATCTTCTTAACAAAAACTGTTCATCAAACTTTGTACCTAGGGAGCAAAACCCCATTTTAGGGGTAAAACTGCAACGAGAAATTATTTTAATATGTCCTATCTATTTAAATTCTCTGGACCATAGGTAACAACACTAGGGTGGACATAAAATCAGTCACCTGCATGGGACCCTGCAGGATGGGGGTAAAAGTCATTGCAGGGGGAAAGCTTCAAAATTGGTCAAATTTTGTTTTAAACCATTCTAACATGTTCCTCTCATTATAAGGAAGCATAAAAAGTATACTTTGACCCATATCTGATGAAGAGTTTTTGAGATATAACCGAAAGCATGAAAGGTGATTACAGGGGTCACATGTTGGGCCTATGGGAGTCAAAAAGTTTAAAAGTGTTGGATTTTGTTCAAAATGGT
>JXSR01S023452.1:21511-34863 GCA_000969725.1 Ophiothrix spiculata | reverse complement strand
TTCAAGCTTAAAGCAAGAGTCGGTTTACTTTGTTCAGAGTATTGATTTTTAAATATGTTTTTATTTGAGTTTCAACAAATGTTGGCTTTGATGTTGTTTGATGAATCTGAAAGCGACAATTCTAACTTACACAGTGATTTTTGTTTACGGAAATCATATTTTTATTGATGTGAATTTCATAAATATATGAGGCTGTTAACGTTCACGTTTACCAAAACGCTAATTGCGGAATCTCTTCATTAATCTACTTCCGCATCTACCGCAAATAATGGTGGTGATACATCGTAGAATGGGTCAAAGTATGCTTTTTCTACTTCTTTAAGATTCTGTCACACATCACCGTATAGAACCCAAACGTATGAATAACGTACAGAAGTTTCACATACTGAACATGTGCCAAACGAACCACCACACACATTAAAATAAAGTTTGCCTCCAAATATGTAGGTTTATCTTTCTAAGAAGTGGAAAGGTGAGTTAAGCTGGAAAAATATAAAAAAAATCACAAAAATAAGTGAAAACTTCATTTTAAGATTATACGAAAAGGACATTATTTGAAGACTTCTTTAAAAACATAATTATGCAGTAATCAAGCTACAGCCTTATGTAGAATCATAAATCTCATTGATTTTGGAATCATGTTCAACGACACATAATATTCACTCTCATGAGTATCAAGGACGTTGTCGTGTCTCTGAGCAGTATTTCATCTTGGCTACGACGGTGTAGTAAAACTGGTGCATCGATATATATTAGCTATATATACATTTCCAAATGTTTATATGAAGTGTTTGACATCATTCAGGTAGCAGTAGAGTTCGTTTTGCAGTTAGCAATACAGCTTTTTTTGCAATTTAGTGTAAGGGTTATTGATGCAATATATTCGTCACAACATGCTATGAAAATAAAAATGTTTTATTTTTTGTGGGAAGTGTTCTATAAAAGAAATAAAGAACTTTTAACAAATACTTTAAACCGATATGGCTCTGTGCATGGACCTGACAGGTCTCAATTTTGATATCGAATTAAACTCATAATGATGTAGGGGATTGGTATATCTTTCTTTTCTAATTGTTTCAACAATCCCGAGAAAATAACATCGATTTAAAGCTGATAATGGTAAGAAAAGAATTCAAAGAATTTTAAGATTTCAAAAGGTGTATGATGACAAACATAATTTTTTAAAACTTTTTTACATATCAAAAATACCGTATATTCACAAATATTAAAATATTCTGCTGAAAACTAATACTTTCATCATAATGAAAATAGTTAAAACCTATCTCACCGCAAATTTTGTTCACTTACGTGAGCTTTCGTCATGCACCCGCTATGACTTTTCGTATAGAGGGCCTCCGCAGGGGGCCCTCTATGCTATATGTTCTTCCTAAATTGAAAAAAGTTTCCCCATAGAAAAAGCACTAGGCCTTTCTGCGCAGGTAATTTTTTCCAGATTGTAATATTGTACTTTTTGTGTTTTGACAAGTTTACGTTTTAGGGCACATTTCGTATGATGCATGTATGTTCGTGTGTAATACATTTTTTATATTTTAAATCAATATATTGTACAAAGTAAGTGTTCACCAGTAAGAATTTGACATAATAATCTAATAAAATATTTGTTTAAAGCACAAAACACTGAAACACTGCTAGCAAACATTGTGTAAGAACATGTGAGACTACCAATGACCCAGATGACCTATGTCATATAAATCAGAAGCCAACCTGTTATTGCCTTCGTAAGGGGCGCACCATTAGATATCTGAGGGGGGGGGGGGTAGGAAGTTTTCGGGAAAAAAAATTCCCCCTCCAAAGGTAGAAGAAAAAAAAAATTCCCCCCTGAACATGGAATGGGGGAAAAAACAGGTAATTGACAAAAAAAAATCGCGCCCCATGGGGCGCGAAAAAAAAAAAAAATTCCCCCCCGAACCCAACTTCCTACCCCCCCCCTCAGATATCTAATGGTGCGTCCCTAATGGTGAAATAGCTAAACAGCGAGTTGTAGTTTGGTGAGTTGTGTGTATTGTTGTGAGGTGAGTTGTGTGGTGAGTTATATGGCAAGTTGTTACAACAAGAAATGGCGAGTTACAATAACAGATGCAAAACTAGAGATGGTGAATTGCAACAACAGGTGGCGAGTTACAATAAGACATTGTAATTTCAATATAACAGTATTTTTAGCTATTTGTCAAGAAATGTAATAATATTGCCAATAATAGTTTAAAAGATATGAAAGTAAGTCTTCGATTTAGGAGAGCGAATATTCATATTCTTGGAACCATCATTATCCGATTCATTCTCTCAATGACGAGTTCAATCCTTAATTGTAATGATAGTTAAATCCTATATCACAAGATTTCATCATGTCTCTATACCATTCCATTTTAAAGGAATCTTTATTCAAACTGACGGTCTGGTTAGAGATCTTGGTCGTCACATGACCCGGATGACGTACGGTCATGTGACAAAATTATGGGTTGGTAAACTGGGTGGAGGTTGTATCGTCCCTTGTGCTTATTAAGGGAGCTGGGGTGGCGGTAGATGTTAATGGCTTCCCTGACACCACGGTTGAACCCGTCCGAATCCTGATCTAAGATAAAAAAACATCTTGGAGCCCTGTTAAAGATAAGCTTCTTTCAGCTTACTTGGTACCAAGTTCTAAGTTGGGAAGCCTAAACAAGGTGAAGGTGAAGGTGATTGATACACTTATCATATACACTGTCCAAATCAATGTTGTGTACTTTCATCATTTTAAGCCAAAATCATCTTTCATAAGTTATAATGGCAATGGTGCTGTAAACTTATAATAGTATGGTATCTTAGTAACATCGTAATTATATAACAAAAATGATTTATTTTATATTTGCGTATATAAATGAGAAAAACACATATTTTCTATATTAGAAATATACAGATAGACGCTTGATCTAAATGGGCATGGATTCTTAATGTGGAAATTAATGTGAGTTACCAGGGCTCTATTTCATAAAGATTTAAGAATATTCCTAAGTTAGTCTGCAGACAAATAATCATTCCTAAATCTACAAATATTGTAGACTTCGAGGATAATAAGGTTCAATTACTAAAGGAAATTTGGATGATAAATAATTACCGGTTGATGTAATTTGCATTTCAAAGTTGTTAAAGTTGTTTAAAACATAATAGAAAGGTTAACATTTTTATTAGATATGTTCTTAACTTTTGATCTGAATTTAATTTGGCTATAATAGGTCAAAGTTCAATTACCCACAACTTCATCTACATACGACAAAGGCAGAAATGTTAAAATCATCCAAACAAATTGGTCTTAAGTTGGGAAATTCGGCCATCTTCAAGTTGAACATGTTGGAAATTGTCTTATTTTAAATCAACTTTAAACAATATCATTTAAGAATGTTCCTAAATAGCTTTATGAAACAGAGCCATAAATGTTTAATGAAGAGACAGTATTCTCGACTTTTTAGCTTGATATCTGTGCGGATGATTAGGTGCCACAAACTATTTTTGTTAATTGCTATTTTTTATTTTAGGCAATATCAGCAGTATTCATCGTTCTGTTCTTTGTGACAAAATTTTACTGACAATTGTTCAAACCTGATTATTTGACGACGAAAAAACTTACCAACATCTGAAAACTCCTAATGCTACGTAACTGTATTGAGCCATTCGCCTTAGTATAACACATGATATATGTAAGGCCAATATGTTTCGAATACCTAGAAAGAAAAACTAAAGTCTCTCGCTGTGCCATTATGAATTTCCTTTTGCGGGCTTTTATTATCTTGAGCAGACACATACTGTTTCATCAGAGCCCGATGCCGCCATTTCAAAATTGTATGCATTAGACAAGATATAAGTCAAAACATTTATTTTGTGTTTTGATCTTAGGTATAAGGCGATTCTCTAAAAGTATGCTATATGCCAAGGAAAGGGTTTTAATTTGTTTGATAACTTTGATTTGGTATCATAGATTGTAGATAAATCAAAATCGATTTGGCATTGGATATGCTAATAAAACTTGTTTTAAAATTTCGACCACTGAGGGCAGTTTTTAATGCTGTCGCCATCAGTGTCTTTCATATTTTTTACTTTCAAGGAATATACTAAAAGATATTCGTATTTCACCACATTGGAATATCATATTGCTGTTAGTAAAAGCCGTTTTGCTATTTTACTTTTGATTATTTAGTCCTAACTGAAATTCGTTCCAACATTTTGGATGCGAGTTTTAATGGCTTTAGAAATATAATTTCTATTTAGCTTGAAATATGTAGTTAAATACTGCTAGCTATACTGCTAGCTAAAAACTGCAATGTAAAAAGAATATTTAATCATAAATGTGCTTTGTAAAAATGTATACATGTGATTTCTTTTAATAATGTGAACGAAATTGTTATGATAAAATCATATCACCCGGAATAATATACGCTGGGAAGTTATATCCTTCATGAAACATTTTTGCGAAGTAAGATTATTTTCAAAAATGTCACGCACTTATTATATCAAATTAATGATTTTTGCGTGTTGATATTGCATGTTAAATGAAATGTACATCGGTAGTGTGATGCTAAACATACGAGAACAAAACCTTTCCTCACCAATGCATGCTTAAGTCTTAGTTTACTGACTGTTAAGACGTAAAATGCCATACACGACTTGAAATAAAGACAGACAGAGGAAATTACTTCGAATATGCTAAGTAGATACAATGCATAGTAGAGTGATCACATGACTCCAAGTAGTTGCTTGAAATAATGAAAAAAAAAGTGGACGGGAAATTTAGGAGAACAGGAGAGATTGTGTTCAATTCAGCGTTTATTATATACCGGGAAAGTCAATAACAGATAATATTTTAAATGTATGCAATAGACCTTTGATTGATTATTAAACGTACTGGAAAATATGAACACTCTGATTAATCAAATAGACTTTTTACTAAAATGTTTGTCGTGTACCTAACTGGGGTTTTATCTGCAGGAAACCTAATATCCTAATATACAAATAATTATTGTCAGTTACTAGTTTCTGACAGCCAAGTCTTCTTTCACTAATACGATACAGCCATTAAGACAGACATGAACACCTGTTTAGCTATTTGCATCAACTGTTTTGTGTTCATTAGTGTAAAGAGAAGAAAACATGTCCTTACAAGACTTTCATTTCAAAGAAAAACTCATAATCAAGTGTGATACCTGAACCTAGATATTCTTTCTTTCTTTCTACTATCCATTTCTGTCAACCAAAGTGAGTCACTACAGAGACAAATTGACTCACTTTAACAAGTTTGACTCACTTATTATTTTCTGTGATAGTAGTGGTCATACATTTTCTGTTTGTAAATATGTCTTAAAACAATAGAATTAACTCTATCATATTAGGATTTGCAAAAGGTTTCCCAATTACTCCTACAAGAATGCCGTGTTATTGTCAATATAATTGTAAAGGTTTCCACTTATACAACTTTATTTGTTGACTGTATATCCAGACTAAGCTTTTGTAGTAAAATATTCACAACGTAGGGAGTCTAAGAGCACTTACAGTAAGTTTACCAAAACTCAACTGGTAATTGACCACCCAGAACTGGATGCTCTGAGTGGTTGTCTGTGTTCAGAACATCTATCAGTTCTAAGCAGTCAACGGCCGGTTGGTTGTTGGTGTGTTGCCTTATACTGCCAGTGGCAGCGGAAGGCTGAGGAGATCTAAAACAAGGATGTATCCAAAGCCGAAACAACTGTTAAAATCATTGCAATGTTTATCCGTAAGATGTAATTGTATATGCTCTGTAAAGTGTGCTGAGGCCGCGTGGAATTGCAAACCAGGGAGGCGTAGTGCACTATAAATCACCCGCATTTATTTTTTAATTCTTTCACGTAGCTTATATTCAACATTTCAACTGGACCAATATGTTCATGCAAGAGCGTAAACGCTAGCTTGCAACTATGTCTACCTTGGTATAAAAAGACTAGTAGGTTAGCATGGTTAGTTGACAACAATAGTTGTGTTTCATGAATATGGGCCCTCATAGCTTTTGGTATTATTGAAATGCCAAATAATAAAATTTGTCAAAAAGAAAAAAAAATCATTAAAATTTTGAAACAAGAAAATTGTGTACATTCATTTTATTGTTCGCATCCTTTCCCTTTTGATACAACCGAGTATGTTTCACTAGCAGTATCGACCAGCTGATTAGCTTACATCACTTTAATATAAAGAACCTTTAACCGACATTATACTGAAACTGCACTGTCTGCTGAACTATAACTTGAGCTGTAAGGGAAACACGTTTTTATATACTAGACGGACAATTAAGATATTTTATTATTTGTATGCTTAAATTGAAAAATCGCAATCATTTATTTGTATTGAAAGTTAATTTGTTCGTTACTCATTTTTTATACTCTCGTCTTTGTTATGTACTTTATTATTATAATTATATATTTTACGATTAAAACCGAAACACAATTAGATATCCAATTATATCTCGAGCACGAAATATATGGCAATTTGAATTGTTAAATGAATATAGCGATTTAGATTCGTAGGTTTTAACCAGCTTTTTTAATATTATCTTATTACATTTGAATAAAAAGATTCGACATCAAAATGAAGAATATCTCTTATTTTTGTTTTCTTATCACTGTAATATTCAAAAGTGTTTCCTGCATGTCAATGCTATAAATTCAAGATTTATACTTTGAAGACAACAATTATGCAAATTATAAAAATATTTATTTAGTCTTGTATGCAGCAATATCGATTGGTATGAATACCGCATATCATTGGTGTTTATTTTATATCCATTTTTTAACTTGATCTTCAAAAAGGAGGTTTATTACCTTATCGAAGTATGCTTTACTTATGCATTTATCTTGCATCCCGTCCTACGTGCTTATTTATCACAATCATAATAGCCCGCACAACACCTAAACCTAATTCACTGACCATTGACCCGATCCTAACTCACAAAACCATGACCCAACCCTAACTCACTAAACATGACCCAAACCCTAACCCATTAACCATGAGCCCACCCTAACCCTAAACTTACCCTAACCCTAACTCTATATTTACATTCTGGTTGCAAAAAGAAATGAAGCGTCCAGAAATGGACAAATAGTAAATCTGTTTAAAGATAATCAATATATAAGACTTTTTAAAAGATCTGATGATTATGAACATAGAAAAATTTATTTCAAGGAAATATACCCAACTTAAACACATCCCACCCAACCAATCCACACAAGAAAATGAGCAAGTACTAATTGTTATAGCATTTTACATGAAAATTATAAGTTCCAGTGGTTAACTGGCACTTCCAATTTCATGATTTAACAAATTCTAACATCTTTTAGTTTTGATCCAAATATGTCAATTCAAATGATAAGATGGAGCCCACCTTTAAAAGCCTAAGTTAAAGAACACAACTTGTTAAATAATTGAAGGACTGTTGCATTAAAGCCGTTCAAGCTTGTTGACAGCCAAGAGGCAGGTTGGAAATTGAGTTCAAACAGGTCTTGCACTGTTATTGTAATTGTTTGAATGCAGCAATAGACGTGTTAAACCCAATTCAATCTCGCGTCTACGTGTATTCACTTGGGATGCTAGAAAATAGGAACCTTTGAACATTTGAATTTGAATATTTATAAAGGAAAAACATTTCCTTGGATTTCCTTGTAAACAGGTAAGTAACATATTCTAAACAAAAATTGTTTTCTGTGTTCGTTCAGGATACCTTGCAATACATGATTTGTTTGTCTGAATTGACGTCTAAAAATAGCAAAGTGAGGAACATTTTTCTCTGACAGGTAAGATTTCAATTCGCTATCCGTAGAAGAACTTCCTAAGTCCATATTCATGAAACGCTGCTAGTTATTCTAGTCTACAACTTACCACCTGCTTACTTTGTCAAACAAACAATATATAAGGCCGCTTAAAAAAACAAAGTTGTTTCTCGTCCCCTCCCTCCTCACTTTCTGGTGCCGCACCATTTTAGTTTTTTGCAAAAAATGCTAAAAAGATGTTAAAAATTGAGCAAAATCGTTCAAATATCAAAAACCCGCTTTCCTTTTTGAAGGATTCTTTAAGTGTTTGATATTTTTAACATTGAAACTGTCATCAAACCAACATCTATCCATATTACATAGAGTTAAAAGATAGCAACTGAATGTGAAGTCAACATCTACCAAGGGTAAACCTGAATCGCCTAGGCTCTCCCCAACTTCTAAAAAGTCACCTCCCTCCCTCCTCACATTTTGAGAAACCTTCGAGAAAACAACTTTTTATGTGGCCTAAGGGGGGTTAAGTGGTCAACTAAAATTAGGAAACTTTTATGAATATTGGCTATTGATTATCAATTATCAACAAATTCTCTTTATCGATATGCAAGGAATGTTACAGCTACTAAGCGCTTGTACAAATGCAACGTTTGCTGTCTAAAGGGCAAAATGTTGATAAAGAATACCGTAACTGAACCCTGCTTGAAGAAATATTTCAAAACAATTTCCCTGAGTGTACCTCAATCATCAGTTATCAGGTCGGATGCTCGGGTTACCATTCAGATAGTAACCTAACCGATATGATCCCCAACAATTATAAAAGGGAACTCTAATACTCATCACTCCATTTGTTTGTGCTGAAAATCAAATTTTGAAACCCCATATCACCATATGCATTTTGAGAGATCAGTGCTATCACTTTCTATTATATTCATAGGAATAATCCAACACATCCTGTCAAATATTACATTTGAAATCAACTATACGTCAAGGAAATAAAGTCTTGCCGTCTGTAATATAATACTAAAGCCATGATGCCAGAATATGGGACATGAGGAAACAACACTGTCTGGTATCACAGACAAAGTACCAGTTATTGAAAAAAAAAGAAAAGAAAAGAAATGACAAAGAGCATGTTTGTGTGACGATGCAAACTGTTTGACAGGATTTACTTCTTTTGGTTTACTTCTAGAACGGAATCCTAAAATGATTCATAAATAAAGGGAGAGAGATTGTATTCAATTTTAAGTTGGTCCTATCTGACCCCCCCCCCCCTTTTTTGTGTCCTATACGTCATCCTGCGCGCGCACAAATCTTTTGGACACTAGTTGTTCCAACTAAAATGATGCATGAGGAGACTTTATTTGTGTTAAATATTTTTAAGTATTTGCAATCATTTAAAATGCTATATGAAAGCAAAATATATGATTATTGGAAAATCCCCTCAATCATAGCACTGTCCTTCAGGACTGTTTACGCCGTCGTCAAGGGCACCAATCGTTGCTATTAACCAAGTCAAATATGTAGCTTTGAACTTTCACAAGGTGATTTTCTCCTACTTTCAAAACCAACGCACGTCTCAAAGGCGTTATAAAGTCTCTGAAGGACTTATCTAGTAAAATAGCAAGGGCATAGCGGGCATAACTTATCTGGAGAATGGATTAAAGGCTGTGAACCTTTGAATGTCTTCGAGTAATAAATATTTACTTGATTAAAATGAAGATCATCCTGTCATTGTCATAACAAAGAAAAAATACTTTCACATTTCTTGTAAACTTCCGATGGTTCGGAACATGCTTTGTATAGAACAGTACAGTATATCAATCAAATAGTCAAAATATATTTCCTCTTTATCATACGCATTATGATGAAGTACTTTTAATAACTACTGTACATACATGAAATTCAACCATAACTATATCAGGGCTATGTTAAAGTACATCGCTTAGTCTACAATGTTTATTGCACTTGATTTTGAACACATCAAACAACCAATATGTAACTAAATATACACTCGCTGTCTCCAATCAGAACACGTATAGACTTACATAAGTACAAAGAGGTGTGACAGTTTAGTTTTTGAAACACAGTTTTTTGTAAGGTGAAGCCAGTGTTTCTATCAACCATAAAAGACAAGTTGTTCTATTTTATGTTTCATGTTAAATGAAGGCATTCTCTAAAGCATCTAAGGCATATTGTGGAAACACTGTATGTAGTATTACCTTTCAAAAAGATAGTGCACGCGTTTGCATATGAATCCTTCTGACACCTGGGTCTTTTTGGAAATATGATCAACACATAACCGGTCAATGACTTGCGGGCACAGTTTTGTAACATTTCATGTTGTTTCCTTTAGCCTCAAACATATTGACAACATGAACAAGGTTTATTTTGGAACAGCAACATTTTGTAACAGGAGACTGTTTCATACTTTTTTTTATCTTGCGTTGGGCAATGCAACAGTACCTGAGGGCCAATGACTTCAAACTAAAAACAAATGATCCAATTAAGGGTGTGTGTATAACTTATGAAATGAATGTCGATAAATTTGATAAATAGAAAACAACAGAAATGTCGATGTATTGAAAACAAGCAAAATGTCTGTAAACAATTTCGTCTACCATTAACTTAAGTTACAAACTTTAAAAACTAAATTGAGGAGATTCGTTGAAAGCTTTGAAGAGTGTGGTCTATCATTAAGCTCTACATCCATGTTATCACGTTTTGATATCCTATTCAACTCCACTCAGATGCAAAATCTTCAGGCCTAGAAAAAAGATTAAGGCTACAGTCCCTAAATCGTCGCGCTCGGCTAAACGTCATTTTTACTGCAAAATTTTTACCTACACATATCAAAATATCACAATTTTTAGCGTACATGTGGAATAGAGTCTCTAGTTTATACATTAATCCTTACTAATGATTTCACGTCCACGGAGGGGCGTTGATGGATCTTTTTGTGCTTTGCTTCCAAGGATTCTCGTGGCACAGTCAGGCGTGACAAAGACATTCAATCGCCTGCTTTTCACTTAAAAATTACTTTTTTGATCCATTTGTGTTGTTGCCCATTTAGCAGTACATGAGAAAATTAATCACATTCGGAGTTCCATTTAACACCCAACAAGATTACCTATCAAATTTGATCAAAGTTTCCAGACATTTTCCTCATAAATTGACCTTTACATAAAAAAGTATTAAAATTACTTTTATTCCAACTATATGAGCAACCGTGTATATTCATGTGCTTCTAAACACTTTCAAATTTGATGAAATTATATTGAAATACACATTTCTTGTGAGACTACCTACATTATCAAGGTTGCAAGCATATATACAGCTACTTACTCCTGACTGTTATAAAATATTGAGGCAGTGAATCCAATATGATCACAAACGCTTCAAGCGCTATATTTTATATATCGATATCAATCCAATATTGAAAGACATAAAAATACAATTTTTTATTTAAGATAAAATTGTAGATATTATAAGCGTGTCATCCTTTCAAAGGAGCTTGGTCCGATTTGTCAAAATTTTGTTTTTAATACATACATACATACATACATACATACATACATATACATACTGGGATTTTTACCGCGCTTTTCCATCGAGATCAAAGCGCAAAACAACAGAGAATGAACAAAGCAAAAATATCAATGAGGATAATAATAAGCTTTAAGAAGTTTCTTGAAAACTGCCCCCGAGGAAGCCTCCCTGATATTTTGTGGAAGGCGGTTCCATAGCACAGGTCCAGCAGCACGGAACGATTTGTCACCACTACATGTTTTACCGACAAATGTGTTCAGAAGTGTGATATCATTTGATGATCTTGTAACAGGTCCTGATGATGATCGTGTTTTGTCTGACATTAATTCAGTTAGGTATGATGGAGCAGTATTATCGAGACATTTGTATACATAAAGACAGATTTTGAAATTAACACGTTCTCTGACAGGTAACTAGTGGAGTTGTTGCATTAACGGTTTGGGGCTATCCTGACTGGCAGCATGAAATATTAGTTTGGCTGCCTTGTGTTGCAATGACTGCAAACGATCAAGGTCAACTGATTTTGCACCATACAGAAGAGCATTTCCTGAGTCCAAGCGTGAGATAACAAGAGCAAGAACTATTGTGTGAAGTGTCTTTTGATCGATGAAACGTCTTATACGCCGAATGTTGCGAAGCTGGTAGTTGATCGAAGATATCATACTGTTGATGTGAGGAGTCATGCTTAAGTGAGAGTCAAAAATTATACCCAAGTTACGAGCAGAGGTAGAAGACTTGATAACACTGTCAGCCACTCTCAGATCCATTTGGGGAAGTTTACTGAGACCTTGTGAAGTACCGATGATAATGAACTCAGTTTTGAGAACTCATATGAAACATGACCACTCAAGAGGTCTACATTTCAAATTTCAGCTGAATCGGTCAAAAGGTTTTGATTTTATGGGCAGTTTTGTATTTAAGAGCTTCCTATACATTACTGTATACTTATGGTAACCATAATTAGACACATTTTCATATATATCGCTAAAACGGAAAGTAACTAAGCCGTGAAATTTCACATGGTTTATGAGAAAAATATGAGCAATAGTTTGGTACCAAAATCTCATAAAGTTTGAAAAAAAGTTAAGGCAATCGGACCATGCTCCTTTAAGAGATACAACTTAACTCTTCAGATGTTTTAAGTTTGTTATCCTGATTGTCAAGATGTAACCTTCTTGCTCTAGATTTACAATATCTTCTCTTATTCAGTATACCTTAAATTTGTCTTTCCATCTTTTTAGTCAGTTACCTTGGATAATAACAGAATACGGTATATGCTATAAATATGTTTGGATCTCTAGGTATTTAAAGGTTTTTTTCAAAATCAGACGCATCTGGAACTGTGTTTCATTTGTTTTGTTTTTTTAATTGAAGTCAGTGCCAGTTGATTTATTGTTTATTCAATCATTGTATCAAGTCACATGGCTTGTTGATTTTACAAATTTAAAGACCAATTGTCGGTATTTTCATCCAAGTTATTCAAAACGATCTATACTCAGATAACATGGTACTGTTTCATTAACACGAAATCTAGTAGTCATATCAAAAATATTTTATAAGCTAATTACATGGTTTTTTCAAAATTTGATGAAATGAAATTGATTTATTGCTGGATAGAATTCGACCAAATAGTGATAAATATAAAAGTGAAATCCTCCATTGGTTATCTTCTACTACCTACATTATCTAGGTTGCAAGCATATGCAGCTACTTATCCTGACTGCTACTAAAATATTGACGCAGTGAATCCAATTTGAGCACAAACGCTTCAAGCACTAGATTTTACATCGATATCAATCCATATTGAGAGACATAAAAATACAATTTTTCATTTAAGATAAAAACGTAACCTTTTAGATATTATAAGCGTGTTATCCTTTTAAGAGATACTACATAACTCTTCAGACATTTTGAGCATGTTATCCTGATTGTCAGGATGTAACCTTCTTGCTCTAGATTGCTGATGCCTCGTCTTATTCTACCATAAAATTAGTCTTGCTATCTTTTTAGTCATTTAATTTGGTATAT